>QFEW01012865.1:0-17614 GCA_003316525.1 Termitomyces eurrhizus
AAATTTTCTAGTTTACCGCACTTTGGCGTCATTGGTCACTGGCGACGGTGAACTCATTGTAGTATAAAAGTACTTACCGACTTGTAAATCGAACAATAGACCAGAGTTTCCTGTTCCTCTTTCTTCAGTCTCCCTTACGCTCAAGATCTCATTTACGGTCAGCAACATTGAGCTCGTCGGCAGCTGCAGACTTCATCGCTAGCCTTCGACTTATTTGCGCCTTGCATCTATGGCAGGCATTTACGACGCTTAGACCTCGCTAAGCTTACTGTGTTCTTGCCGTTGATATTGCCGTGTTCGCTTACCGCTCCCTTAATAGGCGCTTTACCTTAGCGCTTTACACTTGCCGACTCCCTTACTGACTCTTCCCCATTTTCATAGGCACATTCTCTGAGACCTGTCTGGGACTCCTCACATCACTTATAGCGCGCCCAACACAAGTTTTTGGTACGGTAACACTATAGTTATATTTGTTACTGACCAAACTTTGGGCATCATCACCGTGTTGTCTTCCCCCCTTATGTAGTTCATTGTGTAGTCATATTGCGCCAAATATTCCATCCACCTTGCTTGACGTTTTGATAAATCACATTGTGTCTCAAAGTTTTTCAATGTCTTGTGGTCTGTATAGACTTCGAAATGCGATCCCAGCAAATCTGACCTCCATTTATTCAAGGCGCGCACAATGGCCAGCATTTCCTGTTCATGCGTAGGGTAATTCTTCTCCACGGACGTCAACTGCCGCAAATAAAACGCCACCGGTCGGGCCAACTCCCATGTCTTCCCAAATGACAAGACTGCCCCTGTTCTCCACTTACTTGCATCACACGTCACGAAGATCTTATTGTCTCCCGGGTTTTGGTGTTTGATAGTTGTCAGGCAATCTCGACCGATGACCAATTGTTTAATACCATCAAACGCTTGTTGGTGTTTGGACGTCCACCGTGGGATAGCCGCATTAAATTCCTTCTTGGTCAACAGCGTTAAAATAGATGTGTGTTCGGCGAGTGCAGGTAGGAACACAGCAATGTAGCGCACCAATCCCAAAAATTGCCGTACATGTTTTGCCCTCCTGGGCTGTGGCCAGTTAATGATTTTCTCCACCTTCGAAACGTCCGCCTCTATCCCCTTATGTGAAATGTGATGACCCAAGAAATCAATCTCTGTGCAAAACAGATCACTTTTCTTTAGCAAACAGAAAAGTCATGCCTTCTGTAGGGCTTCTAAAACCTTTCGAACGTTCTCCTTGTGTTCCTTCAGAGTAGACGACCAGATGATAATATCATCGAGGTAAACGTGACAAATCTTTCCTATGTAGTCACGTAGTGCAAGGGTTACTCGTCGTTGCTGTGTCGCAGGAGCGTTGCGCAAACCCATCGGCATCACGACCCATTCCCATAACCCAAAGGGTGTCAATGTGGCCGTGTATTTAATATCATCTGGGTGCACCAATGTCTGGAAAAAGGCATTTGTCAAGTCTATCTTTCCCCAGAAACGTGTGCCTGGCCATGTGCAATCTGCCAGGATGTCGTCTATGCGAGGTAAGGGAAAATGGTCAGGAATCGTGCATGCGTTCAGTCGACAATAGTCATTGACCCATCGTGGTAAGGCCGAAGGATCTGCTTTAGGAATTACAAATGAAGGACTATTGTATGGTGACGATGACGGACGGATTCTTCCTGCCTTGACATGCTGATCAATCAGGGTTTGCCAACTATCGCAATATTTCCTCGGACACAAATACAAACAAACGACGGTGATCTTGGCAAGCAGTTTCACTTGTATGCGGTGATACACACTTGTAGGTAGCTCGCTTGCATGTGGAATGTCAGGTGGAAACTGGGCTTGAAATTGTCTTTTCATTCTCTCATCCAATTTCTTCAGCCTATCCTTGCCTGCCAACGTCTCGATCCTCGCTCTTATCAGTCCTAACAGCATTGGTTCCCCCGTCGCCGTGTGTTGCTTCAAGTGCGCAAAACGTTGAGCCTGTTGTGAGAACAAGGCACTTAACTGCGCATGCACAGGCTTCATCAACAATTTCACCTCTGCACGCCCTTCTTGGATCCACCCTCTCTCCTTTCGCTTCCATTCCTTTTCCCACTTCCTCCTGATCTTTGGTGCCACTGGCAGGGCCTTACGTCTTTGAGAAGGATCCGGCGGATTGAGTAAATCGAATCCATCTTTCTTATCTATCACGTTCCCCCCTTCAGGGTCAAGTACAAGGCCATTGCGCATCACAAAATCCAAGCCTAAGATAAGTTTGGACTGAAGGTTGGGACAGACAATGAACATTTGGGATTTAGAATGCCATTGGGCGCACGGCAATATAATTACAAGTTTTACGTATTCTTTCAAAAGCTGAATTTTGTCCTTATTTTCCGCTGAGAAGACACCTGATACAGCAAGCGGACGGTGCAGTAGTCGAGTCAATAACCCAAGGCTATTCACAAGCGTCGTAGAAATCAGTGCTGGGGGAGCTCCGGTGTCAATAAGTGCATTCTCAACTTTGGTCGGAACAAGGGATGGTCCCGAGACAAGACAAGAATAAGTCAGATGAAGTGGGAGAACGTACTTGCTTCTAGCGTCACTAATATCCATTTCATCTGACGATCCCTCGAAAACAGCAGCAACCGTGATTGACGCCATAGCTCCTCCTCCTTCTCCAGCAGACTTATTCTGCCCTTTAGCATTTTCCTTCTGTGCCGCCGCAGCGAACTCAGGTGTTAAACGTCTCTTATTATACTCCTCCAACCTTAACACCTGACCTTTGTCTGGGCAGGATGCAGCATGATGGTCAACGTAAAGGCAACGACGGCATTGGTAGCATCCGGAGTGTGCGTCTAAGATGTTGCACTCTTCGGTCGTCAAGGCGTAAACGTTAACGCGCGTGCTCGAGGAAGTCGTGTTTGTGGTGTTGCTTTTTGCTACATTTCCTGTTGTAGTCGGTTTGGCGTTGTTTGTAATGTTCTTAAGCTGACTCTTTCCAGCGGCTGCGATGGAGTCCGCAAGGTACTTGCTGATTTGAGCCTTACGGGCAGAAATGACCTTGTTGATGTCAGCAACAACACGAAGCCATTCATCGAGATCAGAGATCTTATTGTAACAATCATCTTTGTTACTAAGGGTGTACTCTCTCCGCACGTCATCCAGACAGTGAAGCAAGATGTGATCACAAAATTTTTTGGTAGGGATGTGGAAACACGGGAGGGTGGCGAGAATGTCGTTGGCTTTTCGCAGTGCACTGGCCCAGACTTCAAAGCTCTCATCCTCATGCTGCCCCTTTGACAACATCTTAGCCACCTCCCACGCCCAATCTGTGGACAAAACAATTCCACGGAGTCTTGCCATGAACCCCGCAAAGGTGAGCATTTTCAAGGTGGCGTCATTTTCTCTCACCCAGGCACGTACCGCAGGCGAATCAATGTTAAACATAACCCTTTCAACCTGCTTGTCTCCTCCCCTACTCTCTTGTGACTGAAGTAACGTCTGCAGTTGTATTCGAATTCTTCAAGCTGTCTAGGCCTAATCGAGCCTTTGCCGATGACTGGAGCATGACTAGAAGACACTTGTGTGACTTCTGCCATATATAACATTGTCTTTGAGGCTGGCATTGTGGGGTGGCGAGATGGAGGAAGGCAATCTGAGTTGTCCAATGAGTCAGATGAACACGACAACAAGGGCGGGGGTGGAGAAGAGATAGGAATCGTAGAACAAGGGCTGGGTGGAACGGAATTCGTAAGGGTCAAACGTTGTTGAACCAAGGACGGCGAGCGTGGATGGCGAGAGCGTGAGGTCAAGCGTGAACGTGGTTCAAGAGTTCTTTGTGAGCGCATGCGAGCCAGATTGTGAAACTCCGGCCACAAGAGAGGGTGTCTAAGGGCAGCCGCCTTGGCTCCTTTTAACCCCCCCTTCAACCCATGAATTTCCATTGTCAGGACCGATCTTGGTCCCGCCTAAAGGAAGCAAGCCCCAGACAAAAACAAGCGATAGACAGGTGTCCCCCCAGAAGCCCAGAAGCACTTGGAATAAGACGAAACAGTGTCAAGAAACTGTATCTTCGAGACCGCTTTGTTCGATTCAAAAAAAAAGTGTAAGAGAACGTGAGTTCTGCTTCACTTAGATACAACGAGACCAACAGAATGGAACAAAGGTTGATTTTATGGGAAAAGTTAGTCTCGAAAATACACAAATAGTCTCTAAATACCCTCTAGCATTAAGGTTTGCGATTGGTTCTCCTTGATCGTGAGCTCCCCAGAACGTCTACCATGTGATTTACGACGTGATACCCCCCTAATTGAGAACCGTGATCGAATTGTTGAGAGAGAAATGCACGGCTGGTGTCAGATGCGTCCATTTGAGTAAGCCTTCATGCTTACACTAATGTTGTCGAAAGGTGTCCAGACGATGAATGCAGAGTGGTAGGAACAAATGGATTACCAGATTGGAAAGGTTCACATTTACTGTCACACTTTGATACAAGAAAGGTGTCCTGAAGACCACCGGAATGTTCATACGAGGAAAATTTGGAATGTTGTATGTAGAGAAGATAAGTGTTGATACAGGTAGATCTAATAGCACTTGATCCCAGAGTAAGAGCGAATCGCGCAATGTTCTTCAAGGCTGCATAGGAGGGGATATGGAGGCCCCCCTGTGTGGTCGAACCATTATGATTTTGCCATCGCCTTGATCTTTGTCCGCGCCCAGCTCTCTCATCTCATCAACATGGTGTGCATCGTCTCTCTCTGAAGAAATTGGGAAGGTGACCAAAGTAGAAATCAATGGGGTAGCAATTTCTATTGACTGTTCACCACCATCTGTAGAGTCTCCATCACTATCTTGATTTTGAATGGCGTTGGCGCCAGCACCATTGCCAAGGCCTGACTGAACTTCATTGATATGTTCTTCAAGGACTGCAGCAGTTCCGTGTTCAGAATCAGTCCTTGGATCCACGACAGAAGATGGGTCTCCATCTTTATCGGAAGGGTGGAACGAGGCATCCCTTTGAAGTACACCTGGGGTGACAGTTGCTTCTTCTCTTTGAGACTGAATGGCACGCGAAAAGGCAACACGCTCAGCATGAAGACCGTCAATCTGTACCGACAATAGATGGATTTGTTCACTGAGGTTACGAATGATGTTGTCGGGAGAAAAGCGGTTAATGAGGATGATCTCAGCGTCGAAGGGTGATGGTGAGATTGTGACTGGTACGAGACTGGGTTTTGGACTGTGGTTGATACAAGGTAGACAGTGAACGGCCCCGGTGGGGAGTAGGAGAGATGTAGGACCCAGGACTGGGAGCAAGAAGTCAGCCTTGTTGTACAGCTATAACTGGGAGATCAGACTGCCCATTGGATGGTATTGGATCTACATCATTAAATGAAGGCACTGGGCATGCAAGATTGCGGAGAGAAGTGGAGACTGATTGAGTTGGGGATGATGGTGATGCAGGATGCGGCGTTGTTGGGTGTTGGGCAAGTTTAGTCACATTTCGTTCCTCCACCTGAGTAGATCAAAATAAGACAAAATCACAGTTGATTATAAAGAATGCCAATGACTGCGCTCAGATAGGGGATTTTACCGGTCAAGTCAGAGAAATTCTTGGGAGGGCCGCATGTGGCCTGTCCCAACTTCAACGTGTCACAGTGTCTGACCATAAGCGAGGTCTCTTGTTGCAGACTCCATTCAGACGACGAGAGTGGAATACAAGTAAGTACTGGCATGGTCCCAAGAGTGAACAACCAGTCACTCATGACGAGCGGTAAAGGGCTCCGGCCTCACAGGCAGGATTTAGGAAGTAATGTATTAATGGAATGTATTGACGGTATGTCGTACCAGTAGTATCATATGTAAAGTAGACCTAAAGTATATGATTGCTGGTGACAGCCCAGGGAGTCCAAATCAGTTGGTTCAGATAAGCCAGGGATTGGAGATTGAATGTATGAAGGTGGAATGCTGTAATATGTGTTTGAAAAAAAGATGTGAGGGTCCATGAGAAGATGATGGAATTTGGGCAGTTGAACCATTGTGCAGTGGTGCATCTGGGTGGCTGGTTGTCAAGGGATCCTTGCAGCAGTGTGCTGTGGTAAACAACCCAGCAAAAGATGAGTTTTCTGCTAGGTCAGGATGTTTATCAAGGTGATTTTTAATTCTTCGAGAGAGCTCCTGTACTGTGCTCTTTTCTGATAGCTCAAGTGCAGTAGCAAGGACTTTATATTCTTCTTTTTTTTCAGTGATAACAATGGGAGGTTGAAGATTCTGAGGACTGAATTTTGTGTGATACAGGTGTTGCAAGCATTAGTCTCAGCTTTTTTCAGTACTTTTTTCTCTGCTTTAACTTGTTCTTTTTCTTGCCATTCCACCTCTTCTGCTTCAAATGCTGCCTTGAGATCAGGATGGGTTATGAAATGTGCTTTAATTTTTGTGAAGCCTCAGGTTTGTTTGGCATGTATTTTCAAGCTGAATGAGTGTGTCAGCAAGCTCCTCTCTGACTATGGTGCAGTGAGCATTTGCAGCTATGTATGCTATCTTTTCAAGTTCTAGCTGCATTTTCAGGGCCTCTATCTCAGTTCTCAGTAACTAAACTGTGGTAAGAAGCTCCTCTTTTGTTTTTCTTGAATCACACTCAAGAGGTACAAGCTTGTTTGCTGAAAATATCAGTCCAAGTGATGATGCAAATGTTAATTGTGTTATAGAAGTTTTGTAGGGCTGTGGAGTGGGTGAGTAGAGCAAGTGAAGATGTATGTTGTTGAAGACAGTAGGTATTGTAGGGGTTACAGAATGAGAGAGTGTTGAAGGGTTCATATTCCTGTATTATGCCATCATCTTTGCTTTAATGCTCAATATCTGAGCTTGAGATTGTGATGTAATCATCATCAAGTTCACCATCAGTTGTAATTCCTGTGGGTGATGATGGAATATTAGTAGGATAAGATGAAGGGACATGTGCTTGGTTTGAAAATGCCATACTTGGTGCATAGTCATTATCTGTAAATATATCGGGATTGAATGAATAGATTTTGGTCAATCTAAAAGAAGTTCTGATAAGATCAGCAGTCATAACTAACTGGCCAAACTTTGAGATATTTTTCAATGAAGCTGTAACAATCAATTATGACACCTTCAGCAATCTGTTGAGAGCAGTGTGTAGTCCAGGATTGTGAGACCTGCATTTGGCATGCTCTTCAAGCTGGTGAATCTCGCTCTGTGCTTCAAGAACTTGAATCAGTCAGGACTAGATCTGACAGAGGTCAAAAGCTTGTTGATGAGACAGTGGAAGGCTTGCATTCTCTCACAGACCTCGTGCTATTGCTCCAGGCTTTGGGATTCAGACCTGATAAAGCCCAGGACTTTGTTGATGCAGCCCATCATTGACTTGAAATTTGTCACGCCAAAACTAGAGCTGCACCCAGTCTGTCTCGGCCTTGCACTCCACTGGTACCCTCAGATCTGTCGATGAGCCAGCCTGGTGCCAAACAAAGTGCCATGCTATTAGACCCTAGCGCTGAGCATCTAGCGGCGTCATCACATGCGCAAGCTATTGAGTCAGCAGCCTAGGCTGCCCTGCTCAACCAGGTGGAAGTGTCTACCAAAGATCCTAAGACAATCTCACCCATTCAGGCAGCCGGCAATCTCAATCCATTGCTGGAAAGCAAGGATGCTCCTGACTCCTCATCCATTCCTCCTAGTCTTCTTGCTATTGCTTCCCACCTGGCTTCTTTCCAGGATCATTCATTGGTCGACCCTCACCTGGCTAAGACTTGGGAACTTTGTCAAGAGTATGGGAAAGAGAGAATTGTTGACTTTCTGGTCAATATGGCGCAACTTAGAAAGTTCAAGGATCCTATCTCAAGGTCGATCTGGAGACTGGTCATACTGGATCATTACGTTGATTTTGAGAAGCTGTATGCTACGCTTGACAAAGGTTACAATTATAACAATGAACCTAAGGAGCTTGTTGGAGGTTTCTCAATCATCAGAAAGGATCATGCGACTGTGCGCCGCACGATATCTTCTGAGTCTGACTGGACCAGGGTGTTTGATGCGTGGATGGCAGCAGTTTTGGCATTTTACCTGCATTGGGATGCAGAACTTGCAGTAGAATTGTTGACTACTTTTATTTGGTGCCTGGGGCTGCCCCAATTGCAATCCACTTTGATGCCGAGACGTGTGACAGATATGCAAGGAATTCTTTTCGACTCAATGACCAGCACAAACTACAGGTTCCATTCCTCTCTCAATTGCTCAGCATATCAGCAGCTGCAGCACATCCTCTCGCTGGATCCAAGCGTGCTTATACTACTCGCTTCACACCATATAAGAAGTGAGCTTTGACGATATGTCAGAATTGGAACATGGGTTACTGCAATATTGAGCCGTGCCAAAATAACTGTAAGCACAACATTTGCTGCAAATGTGGCAGTAAACACAGGGCAAAAGACAATGACGAGTGCTTCAATAAACTCCAAACGAGGCACCAAGTTCATAAAGCAGCAGGTGGAAATGACATATGAAGTTGATGAGGCAATTGGCAGAGGCCCAAAGTCTCTTTTGACAGGCAGTAAATGTCGCCTTGAAGTCTCGTCTAGTTTTCCTCCCTGTTTTCATAGAGGTTTTGTATGGAACAGTTCGTCTTTAGTATCACCAATGTCGCCCTCAGCTTGAGAGACAGAAACAGTGGCTAGTGCCTTCCTCAATCTACCGGCCCATTCTCTGTGGCAACTGAGACAGTTGGTCAAGGTTGATGGAGTGTGGCGTATAGTACATCGTCTGGTTTTCAGAAATCGTACCTCACCTCGTTGTTGGTGTGCTATTGCAGGCCTCATATGTTGGTTAGACGTTGTCAAGCTAGACATGCCAGATCTTCACAACTTCATGGATGAATTTTTCTCATAGGACAAGGCTTCTGACTTTGTCGCTTTCAAAGGAAGACTTAGACTTAGGCATCAGGCTCAGTTGCTGATCTTATGGGATTCCATCGGCTGTCCTTGGGACAAAAAGAAACAAGAATTTGGAGAGTGTCTGAAAATCATCCGGATTTTGGATAGACATCAATCAAGGTACCATCTTCCTTACCAGGGAATTGATCAACAACATTATAACCAAAATAAATGAGTTTGTTAATACACTGAACAGATGCCCTTCTCTTCATACTTGGCAGCGTCTAGCTGGCCATCTCAATTGGCTCCTTAACGTCTTGCCATGGAGACGCCCAGAACTGTCTTCTATCTACTGTAAAATTGCAGGCAAGTCAACCATGCATGCTGGAGTATTTGTGAATCGGGAGGTGGTAGATGACATGAATTGGCTGTTGAAAGTTCTGCCGTCAGCTATTGGTATTAGATTTCTGGAGACTATTCACTGGGATGACTTCGTCAGCTGATTTTGTCTTATGGACCGATGCAAGTCTAAAGCTTGTGTTGGCATTTGTCTTTGCTGGTTCCAGGTTTGTATATTAGTTAAACCCTGACCCATTGAAACCTAAGGTCGATATCTTTTTCCTTGAATTACTAGCCATCCTTTTAGCCATCCACCATGTTGCTTTGTTCGACCACCCTCTGAAAAGACTTCTTGTCTTCATGGACAGTCTCAACTCAGTAGCCATTTTCAATTCTCTCGGTGCATCGGAAGATATGCATAATGCTGTTTGAAGGCGGCTGCAGGGATCATCATTCAAACAGGGATCGACTTATGTGTTCACCACATAGCAGATAAGGAGAACATCAGAGCTGACCTCCTTTCTCGGCTTCTCTTTGACGACTTTCATTGTCAATTTCCTGCTGACCGCATTTACAATTTTGAGCCCCCCAGAGACTCACTTCCAGTGCAATGGAACAAGTCCTTTTAGGTGCCCTTGGCGGATTGTCTAGTCGGACAATCTGCCAACCAATGTCCAACTCCGATCTCGAAGCTTGAACTCTGCGCATGCAATCTGAAGCAATTGAAAAATTGACAGCATCTTGTTACGCTACTGGGGCATGTGATTATATCAGTTTCTGTTCTTCTCATGGCCTATCCCTTGATCCCACTCCACAGACTTTATCTAAGTACATTGCCTTCACCTCCAGATTCATTGCTTCTGGACCGAAATATCTTTCTGGTGCCAGGCATTTTCTTTGTAGTATCTATTCAGATTTTGATGTAAACAGGGCACACCTGCTTGTCAAAGCAGCAATTAAGGGCTCAAAGAAAATACAAGCTGACCCAATACATCGAAAACTTCCCCTGCATCTCTCACATCTCTGCAGCTTCGTGGCATGAGCCATGCAGACTAATGACTATGATGATCTATTGTTTGTGACACTGATGTCTTGTGCCTTCTATGGATGTCATTGGTCCGGAGAGCTCATTTCCAAATCAAAATCTACGTTCGACTGGAGAAAGATTATAAAATGCTCCTCTCTCCACTTTCCACAAGGTCATGCATCTTACGACCTCCCTTATCATAAAACCAATCGCTTTTATATGGGTACTCAGGTACTATTTGCACATCACAAAATCGCTGATCCCATCGCTCTTCTTCAACAATACACACATTGATGTGATCATATACACAGAGCTAAATATGCTCTCTTCGTGCGTTGTGATGGTTCAATTCCGACTAGAGCGTGGTTTAATTCACTACTCTTTTCTTTTCTTGATAAAACTTACGGTGGCCATTCTGCAAGAGCAGGGGGTGCGACCTACTATGCCTCTTTAGGTCTTTCAGAAGACGTCATAATGGCCATAGGTCAATGGACATCTCAGGCCTGGAGAACCTATCTCAGAGACAACCCTACTGTACAGGCAGAGCTTCAGCTTGCTATTTTACACCTTAGGCATCTGTGTTCATAACTCAAAATTTCCTCTTTTGCTTCTGCAGCTCAGCTCCTGCATCATCTTTTCACCACCTCCACCCCACCTCTCTCCAAAACAGCCTTTCTATAGCCAGCTAGCACTTTTGTCTCTCCATCAATACACACGTGGTCATGCAATTGCGTGACTGGTTTGGCGCTACCTTTTTCTTATCCACATTAGCTGCAGAGGTGCAGGTCAGAAACTCCAGCTTATGTAAGCAGTCTAGAAGCTGTACTGAAGGGCCCACACTTGTCTGAATGATAGCTAAAGAACCAGAGCACCTCAAGAGCTGAAAATAGTATCAATAGATAGTGTTAAAAGAGTAGAAGCAGTAAAATAAAAGAATGACAGCAGATATAAAAGAATGAATAAAGAGAAAATGAAGGAATGAAAAGTGAAAGCAGGAAGAAATGAGGAGTCCCCTTACAGGAGGCCAGAGATGTGCAGGGTGGTACAGGAGGAAGTGAGCCTCCATAGCATGAGAATACCCTGTTCCAGCCATGAAGGAACCTGTACTAGCTGGTATGGAGATGTTATAGTATCCTTAAAAAGTGCCCAGATGCCTCCAAAGATGAGTCTGCTGCTTAGGACCCTGTACAGAGGGGAACCTGGGCTTGCTAGTTAGGCACAGGCCCTGGGCTGATGGAAGTACCTATCAGGTATCTAGAGGTGTCTATAGGCCAGTGCTGGGTTGAGTATGGTGCAATGTTAGGGTAATGAGAGTGAGGTAGAGGTAGAGGTAGAGAGGGGGTGGTCAGGAACACGTCAGAGAGATAGTAGGCTGTAAGAGGTCTGCCATAGGTGTTGACTTAGTAGGCTGATGGTGGGTAGTTGTAGTTTTAGGTGTAAGTTATTATTATTTGAGCTTCTGATGAGAAGAGAAAGTCTCAATATTATGTCAGGGACTGCTGACTTGAGGGCTTGCTGTTGAACAAGAAACCCACTAATTAGAGAGGCTTGGATGGCTTCTGTGTAGTAGTCTGAAGTGCTCTGAAGTAGTCCAATTATAGTGGAAACTCAACTCAAGTGGATACAAGGGGCAAGCACAAGTAGAACTAGTCAGAGGACTTAGGATCAGACAAGAAACAGAGAAGTGAATGAGTTTATTGAGGAAAAATGAGGAAAGAGACAGAGAGTAGAGCAAAAGATAAGTAGAAGATACTGTTAATACCAAGACTAAGAACTGACTAAGGGGCCAAAGCCTTATATAATCAAAAAAGGCTGGGAAGTGCACAGGAGCATGCCCAGGGTTGGTGGAGTACCTATTTTAGACCTATTTTAGAGATGGAGTGTGAGGAAAGTTGGGGCTAAAAGGAGGAACCTAGATAGAGAAAGAAGGTGATGTGCCACTGATGTGCAATGTGCCATCAAGAAGGTTGTGTGCATGGGTTGCCTTGGGTAGAGGAGTTTAGGTGCAGGGATATGGGTAGAGGGTTAAAAACTGTCAGAAAAATGGATGGGTCATGACAGGCTTAGTTACATAGCTGGCAAAGGAAGATCCAAAGTATATTAGAGTATATACTAACAATATCATAATAACTACTCACCTGGCAGAGAAAAATCCAAAGAAAACAAGTCTAGATATTCTCTATGCCAGGATTGATGCTTCTGGGGCCTCTGAAGCATGGAAAACAACTGTACAAGACAACAAACCCCTAAAAAACTCAAAAATTGCCTAAACAAACAATTGCACAAATAGAGCAGGAAAACTCTGGACTTTGAAAATCAGAAAGGCAAACTCTGGCTTATGTAAGTGGTCTGTATGTGGTGTTGAAGAGGCCACACTTGTCTGAATGATAGCTAAAGAACTAGAGCACCTCAAAGGCTAAAAGTACGTACCAATAGATAGTGTTGAAAGAATAAAAACAGTAAAGTAAAAGAATGACAGAAGAAATAAGAAAAGGAATAAAGAGTGGAAGAAAGAAGAAATGAGTCCTCTGATATTCTCTGTCAGCCAAAGCTCTCTTTTAAAGAGGAACTTTTTATTCTGACTGCTAAGATAAAGTATGAAAAACTTGTGTGTGTCTGCAGTATGCATGTTTTTGAGGATGACAACTTTGTTGCCCTTGAAATAAGTATCAGACTTGTGTGATGGGAGCAAAAACTCAAAATAGTTGCTGAAGACTTTGACAAATAGGTATTTGATTATTTTTTGGTTATTCTTCAGATGTGCATTGTCTGGCTGACATAGTTTATCTAGTCACAACAGGCCATAAAACCTGGAGAGAGATTAAAAGGAGATCATTATGGTTCATGCATAGGTTTGTCCCACTCACAACTCAGAGCAGGTTGTCTCTTGACAACGGCAACTTCCTACAGGTAGGCAATGATCTCATTCTTATGCAGCCTGTGAGAGTGTTTTGGATAAAGCTGGGACAATGAATTTCTCTTATTTGAGGATAGCATATTTTTAATTGACTGCAAATACCAGAGAGGTAAGAGCATACAGAGCATGGTTCAATATGATGAGACATGTACATGATGTAAAAGGATAACATGTCTTGAGTGGGTTTGATATTCATGTTATGCAGTTAAACAAAATTCAAATAGGAATTCAATGCAGAGCAGTAAGAAAGGTAAGTGCTAGAGTCAATAAACATACTTAACACCAGAACTCATTCTCTAACAAGTCTCTCCTGTGATCAGGCCACTCTTCACAGCTGTCTAGCACTTTCCAGGGAAGGAATCATTTTTCTACTGCCTCCAGCAATTCATGAGGAGGTTTGATTAGATCATTAAGTACATTGGCAGGTGCTTCTGCAAAGAACACAGTACATGCTTGTAGGTGCCAAAATTAGTTATTATGATATTGTCAGTATATACTCTAATCCACTTTGGATCTCCCTCTGCCAGCTGTGTGACTGAGCCATAGCCTCCAGAGGTCACCCTTACACCAACAGAGTATCAAAAACCTTGGTTTGGGCTGAATTTCTTGCACTTGAAAAAAATAAGGTTGAGATTGTATTTGAGCTTTTAACTACTCAGAAAAATATCAACAAATATAATGATAGTATTGAAGTTGAATTTAAGGCTTAAGTAGAAAAATAAAAAAAAAATTGAATAAAGAATTGCCTTTTGGGTCTGTTTTCCAGTAGATGTTGGTAGAAAATGCTTAAAAAATTCCTGAAGAATTCCTGGAAAATCATTAAAAAAATCAGAAAAAATTGAAAGGCTACTGATACACTGATTTTTAGTTTTTTTTGAGAGTTATAAATGCTTAAAAAATCTGAAAAGTTCAATTTAGCTTACAATAATACTTTGAATACTGAGGCCTTAACTGAACAAAGTGAGGTTGAGGCTGGGATTGAGCACTGAGTTCTCTATACATATTTGGAGCCCTAACCTCACTTTGTTTGGTTAGGATAGAGGTTGAGTTACATATACATATTTGAAGCCTAACCAAACAAAGTGAGGTTAGAGTGGAGGTTGAGTTACTTATACATACTTGGAGCTCTAACTGAATGAAGTGAGGTTAGGGTGAAGACTGTGTTGACGGGGTTTGAAGGCAAAGCCACCAATGATATGCTAGCTGCATGCCAAAGGCATGCAGCACAGCTTGTCATTATGAAGCTGGGATGCAGCCATATATCATGTGAATTTTGTGTATTTTTTGCTTAAATAATGGTTGCACAATGTAAATCTTTCCAAAAAGACCAAACATTGGGCAGTTTTTTGAGTCAGTGTACATCTTTTGTTGCAGGTCCTGTGTCCTGCACAGATCCAAGTACCAGTTATAATGCCCAAATAACACAGTTTTAACATTGTCTCTAATCCAGATCTTCCAGGATATTTCTACTCTTTATAAACAGTAAGTCCATAGTAGCCTTAATTCACACCTTGGATCTCTGCCAAAACACTCACAATAGTTGTTGTCATCAACTGCTATCAATATGTACTGGTCATGCTCCTGGACAGGAACATAATATTCTTGCATCAGAGGTGATTGCCTCTCGTACCCACTTGGCCACAATCTTGGCCTGGCCACCACTGCTATTGCATTGCAGGATCCACATTGGTTCCAAATACATCCTTTGTTGCAGGCCCTGCACAGGCCCGAATTGGTGATGATTGAAATTGAATGCAGACATCATGACAGTCTCAAGATTATCTCTAATCTAGATTTTCCGGGGTATTTTTACTCTTTATACAGTCAGTCCTGCCTCAGATCTAGCCTCACGGGAACGAGGTGTACCAAATGAGACTCCAACTTCTGTGTATTCTCCGTTTAAGACTGAACGCAAGTGCTCAGATTCACGCTTCAGTGATTGCTGGCTGGCATTCAACACGGCCCGGTCGAAATCAATTATAAATGGCGCGCCATCTTCACTTAGAACTAGATTTTCAACGCGAAGATCCCTGTGACGAACACCTGCAGCGTGGATTGGTTTCAACACTTCCATAAATGCATCTCTGTCGATGATATAGGGTTAACAAGGTAAGCAAAAGAACTCTTTGAAGGACTGACGCTTCTGATTTTGTGACTGGGCGCCACTCGTCCTCTTTGTATGGAGTGCGACCCACGAGGCATTTCCCAACGTCAGTCATCAGAAGCGCCATTGCATCACTCTCGACATCTTCGAATAGCCCGAAAACATGGGGTATCCCAGTTACACCGCATGAGCTAAGATGCTGATAAACTTCATATTCGTTTCTCATGCGTTTCCCTTCAGTCCGACCAAAAGAGAGTTTGATAATAGCACTTGGAAAACAAAGTGTTTCCCCATCAGACATGAGTTCGATTGTAGCTTTGTGAGCATCGCCCGTTGCGCCACCGGCAATCGTAGACGTGATAGTCACGCATATATATTCCGAAGATTTGTAAGTGGATTTTCGGGGTGTTACTCTTGAATCAACTTTAAAGAATGAAGCTGGGCTCGGAGAGTTGAAATGGCGATGCTGTATTCGTAACAACAGCACTTGGCGGCTTGAGCTGGCCTCAGATACGCGCTAATTAACGGTCAGTAATAATGATGGTAAATATTGATGGCACACATACCTTCAAGTTTGATTGGTAAGCTAGTTTTCGTACTGTTTCTTGAGCCAGTCCGGCCCTAGTCCTATGCCGCTTGGCAGGAGTCAAACATTCTCCTGCATCATGCTTACGTTTTCTTTTTGTGGGTCTTTTCGTTCGTTTTTCACAGTCAACCAGTTGCAGCGTTCGATCCAGGGCATCCTTAATTATTGACAAGAACAATCCCAAGTGGAGTTCACCATATCGAGGGTCTTTACAGTTCATCACGTCGATGAGCTCAGATATATACAGAGTTTGGCTGGCACGATGACGGAAGGCAATCCTCTCCAAGGTACCACAATGAAAGATGATGAAGGAGGAATCGGTTTCTACTGCACTAGTCCATGCCTAAAAGAGACCATCAGAAATATCAGTGATGGGACTAAAGTGAATACATACACGCTGTAAAATCGATGTCACCAATAGTTCGCCACTGGAAGCAGGCTTAGATTCGGAAGGAAGTCTTACTGATGGCCAATGTCGGTCATACTGGTAAGGACGGGTCATATTTGTTTTTCCAGGGTTCTTGGCTTGCAAACTGATTTGTCCGGACAATCGAGCGCTTCTTCGGAGTGAAGTTCTCGCCGGAGAAGCGACTTTAGGCCTTTCGGAGACAGTTTGAATGAACGACAGCACAGGAGAACCCCAAGCAGTGTTGAGCGCATCCGGGGAAGGCGGAAGGTCAACAACAGCTGGACCTTGCCAGGATGAATGGCATTGTAGTTTCGGTATTTCTTGTGGTACAAGAAATTCATCCATACGTTTAAGCACATCCTCGCCCCCGTTCAAGGGAAACAACATCTGCCATACTGCAAGCACAGGAAATCTGTCTGAGAGCTCTCGAAGTTCATCTCGTTTGATATCGTCCAATGCATCCCACGCCTCTTTTGAAATGCTCGTTGGTGTTGTTTCGCCATTATCTGGATGAAGAGAGAATAACCTGAAGTCTTCATTGATGGCATGATATTTCTGTGTGCACGCTGTATCCATCCGAACAGAACTGATCCATGAAGAAGCAGTAGGATGTAACAGAAGCATGGAAGAAAGGACACCAGCGAATTCACCTATATGATCCTCGTATCGTTCTCCAATTTCCAAGGCGTCCTTGACTGGGCCAAGGTGAAAATCTTCATACAAGTCTGGCGTTGGGAAGGACCACTCATCAACCGAAGGCATATCCACATTTCTCTCTGTCACAACCTTCAAGGCCTCATTGACCGCTTCCTTGAAATGCGCAGAGAATGAGGGAACCAAGACGATATGCTTTAGAGACAATCGCTCGTCGAGGTGTTTGTCGTAAAATAAAAGCGGTTGTGTTAAGTTGGAGCAAGGCATTCCTTCGTCCATTCTAAAAGGAGCCGGGTTGAAATCCAATGCAGCTCCATACTGAGCTTCTAAGCGTTTAAGGGAATCTCGCATCCGGTCTGGGAACACTACTCCTCTCAACAATGTCTGAACGGCTCTTTCAAACACGTGACTAGTCAACATATGACTAAGCCTCGCCTGGTTGTTCATGCGTATGTAAATTGATATCATGGCTATCTACGAGATGCATCTAAAAAAAAATAGAGTAGTATGGAGTAGGAGGCCAGCCGTATTCCGAGAAGACCATCACATATGATCAATGCCGACTTTCCTTGTTTCGTTTCTTTTTCGCTTTTGCAAGTGCACTGATTTTCTTTTGACGATATGCATAAGCCGATATTTGACAAATTGACTGTGACTTAGCCTGCCCACACAGTTTATTAAGATCGCTCATGTCTTGATGGA
>QFEW01012942.1:0-15785 GCA_003316525.1 Termitomyces eurrhizus
TCACGTAGATCCATTTTTCTAGAGTTTTTTTAGCATTTTTTGATTGTTTTTTGACTGAAAAACAAATGGAAAATCAGTCGAAAAATCCATCAAGAAACAATCAAAAATCGCAGCGTGAAACGCCCTATTGCTCCCTTTCGTTTCATTTTTCATTGCACGACAACATTTTTTTTGGTTGGGGAGGGGTGTAATCCTACGATTACGACCACTCAGTATTTAGTACTGTTAGTATCTGATGGGGATTGGTGATCCCGCTCGATTACTTACTTCTCTGGTTCTTACCATCACCACTTCGCCTTATTTCGTGTATACACATATTATCTCGCCTATCGAATACAGCGAGGTTCTATTGTCTATTGGTTCTGCCTAAGTGAGGACGGCGTCCTACACCATCCAGATATCAACATCTGAGAACTGCAGCCACTGCCTGTTGAGACATATAAAGAAAAATTGTGCATATTTATAGGCTCAAAAGATCAGAATTCTTATGAGCAAAATCACAAAGCGACAGATCTAAGCAAACCTAGTCTACTCAGTGGTCTTGTTCCTGAACTTTCAATTTCAATTCCCCGCTATTTTTCTCTAGACTTGATGCATCTGCCTTGCCTCAATATTCCAGAATTGCTTATTTCTCTCTGGCATGGAACACTCAAATATTCAAATGATGATAACTGGGAATGAGTCACTTTGATTGGAGATGTTTGGATTAATTATAGAAAGCTTGTAGAGAATGCTACTCAATATTTTCCATCATCTTTCCATCAAACACCTCGTAATCCTGCAGAAAAAATTTCTAATAGTTTTAAAGCTACTGAATAGTTTCTCTATATATATGGCCTTGGTCCAGCTTTCTTTTAAGTGATTCTTCCTCATAAATATTGGCATAACTTTTGCAAGCTTGTTGCTGCAATTCGAATTTTTATTCAGTGCCACATTACTGGGCATCAGATTGCTTTAGGGCATTCTCTACTTATTCAATTCATTGAAGAGTTTGAAGCTCTATACTATCAGTGACGAGTTGATCGACTTCATATTTGCTGTCCATCAATTCATACATCAACTCATCTGGCATCTGAAACTCTTTGAGTAGGACTTGGAGCATATTATTCTCAGTATACAATGGAGTGTACTATTGGTAATCTTAGAAAGGAGATCTGTCAGCCTTTAAATCTATTTGCCAATCTTGCTCAACATGCTTTGCTTCGATGTCAGATTAATGCTCTTGTAAATTTATATCTGGATCTTGAGGCTATGGTTTGCAAATTACAACCTACTACTCAGCAGCTTTCTTATGACAAGTCAATTCTGTTATTTCGTCGAGATAGATATCCTTGCAAACTTTCAGCTGGTCCAGAAGCAGCTGTGATATTAGATTTATTCAATTTATCTTTTATCAGACAATGGAGCTATGTGCATTTGTTAAATGGACAAATTGCACAAAGTATTTTCAGTGATGAGAAGCGAGCAGGTAACCCTTGTATCACTCATAATATCAAGGCAAGTATTTTACAAAAAAAAAACAAGAGTTATATAGGCTGAAATAAATCACTTTTATTTTTAGATCAACTTTGATGGACACATCACATATGCAGAAGTCTATTTCTATTTCTATATTGAATTAAAAAATAACTCTAACAATTTGAATGACTCTGACTCTGACTTCAATGACTCTAACTTGAAGGAACTAGTTCTATGGGCACTAGTCTCTATATATTCAGATCCAGATGCTGAAATCTTGGCAAATTCATACAACACAATTTGGGCATGTCATAATAGAGGCTCTGATAGTTTGCAGGCAATTCCTGTATCAGACATAATTTCACTTGTATTAATGCAACCAATGCCAGCATTTCCAGGTGAGTCACAGGATCTTTGGTTTGTAGTTGAAAAGTATAGCTTGGAGGAAACTCAATCAGGAGAAAACTAAAGCATTCAATTTATACTAAAGATCTGCTGTTACTTATATGATTATTTCTTTTACTATGTTTACTACCTTATACAAATCTATGCTTACTTGAAAATATGCTTATATGATTATTTCTTTTACTATGCCTACTACTTTTACACAAATTTATGCATACCTAAAGATATGCTGTTACTTGTATACTTGTTTCTTTTACTATGCCTATTATTTTTATACAGATTTATGCTTACCTTTAGTATATATACTTGACAATAAATTACTATGCTTGTCATAACTTGTGGATTGTGTTCAAGGTAAGTTTAAATAAAACCTATATTGACTCTATGAGTATTGAACGCTGCAACACTTGCAGTGACCTACTGGCATCCAAAACAAGTGCAAAAGATTAAGTAGTTAAAATATGTTTTTATTGAAGTGAGCTCATCAAAATAGTTTTGACTTACATATATACCACTCTCAGTCAAGTATACAAAGCCTAAGCAAGTAAATATATACTATATGTTAGAATATAGGACCTAGATTATATATGAGTAAGTATATGTTTCTCAGTTGTTGTATATTTGACTGATATTCTACCTAGATGATATACAAGTAAGTACATGTTCTATACAGGATATCAGTAAGCTAGTTCAATACTGTAAAATGTTTTTTGTTACTCATTCTCAGTTGTCATATATTCAACTGAGGGTGCTTTCACTAGTAAGCAGCTATATATATATATTTGAGTCTAAAGGTGAATGTAATTAAAATAGAGGATGAATATAACTGTATTGACCCTCTTAGTTGTCAGGTTTGTGGCACTTACAGTAACTCCAAATCATCAGTGTCTAATACTATAAATGATAGATACTATACTTACCACCTTACCATAGTCACATAACTTACTCATATATTATAGGTAAGTCTAATTGTGTTAAGTATACAAAAACTGAGGTCACATAACTTATTTGTGTACTATAGGTTATAGCAACTTTTCATCTTAGAATGACAGTTTTAAAATTTGAATTCTAACTATGTACTTAGTAAAATCAAGTACTGGTTGTTTGACCCAACTATTGCAATACAACAAGCTAATTCTGCAAGATAATCAAGACAATTGAATGTTAGCAATAGTGACATGTTTGTCACATTGTCACATATGCAAGCTTATTTGGACTTGTTCTCTACTCACCACTACTGCATGCATGCCCTCAAGCATAGATTGGAACTTCTCTTCTCCACTTCCTGCTTATACAGATTCTTCTAATAATCACTTTGCTTTTCCACAAAATCCCTTCTCAGTAAGTTATACTGATTGTCATGATTTTTGCTAAAATCACTTGTGGATAGACTTTGAAGATCTTGAATAATTTCAAGACATATAAAGTAGGTTCTTTTTTTAAATCAAGATTCTGTACTAATTGAGACCACTAGCCTTCATCTTCATTTAGTTTTCCCTTGCTCACAAATGCAACATATACTGAGCTTATAAGTGCTGGTAATAGTGCATATATTGACTTATTTAGTGCATATAATCAAATGAAAGCTGAAAATAGAACTCTTCAATATGTGTATGCATTATTTTTTTTATTAATGTGCACTACTAAATTCTTACAAGGGAGGAACTTAATCATTATCATCAATTGGCCATTTTAGCTGCATCAGCTCCAAAGCCAAGATTTTCACATTCTGATAGTAACATTGAGCTGCGACGTACAACTTCAATTACTCAGCATCTTTCATTAAAGAAACCCAACAAGACGAAACGTAATGACTATCCTGATGTGCCATTTTGGGAGGAGAGTGAATAGATTGCATGGATGGATAAGCAGAAGAATTTGAACAAACCTATAGACAAGCTTGGTTTTCTCACCGATTCTGAGGAAAATGACTTAGACAGGAACCAAATTGGCCAAATGTCCGAAGGAGCAAAGATAATATAGAATGGATTTGCAGAAAATTTGTTACAACCTCATACTTGGAAAAAGAAGACAAACAAAGTCCAAAACTATTTCAACAATCATATAATGGCTGATTTTCCCGAGTTTTCTCTTGCTGCTAGAAACTGGAAGTTGGAGCATTTTGCAACACTTTGGTATTCTGATTAGACAAAGGCAAAGGCAAGATCATCAAGTATGTTTTCTTATTATTTTTTTACTATCTTGTTTACATCTACAGATTTAACATTGACACTGAAGCGGTCATGCAAGGATGACAATTTTTCTGATTTACTCAAACCACAAAAGCAAAAGTGAGTGTTGCCTCCCCTGGATGGAGTGCCAATTATTGAGATTGATGATGATGAATTCAGCAGTACGTTTCTGTAATCTTTTGTTTGTGGTTTTCTCATAGTAACTAATTGTACATTGCACACTTTAGATTCATCTCTGTCACAGAGTCCAATTGCCTCTACATCTCAAGCAGCAGCTCTTTCTACATTGCACGCATCAACTTCTGACACTACAACCAAAGCACAAACTCCCATTGCAACCCAGCTAATACCTGTCACATCTAAATCACCAGCTTTCACCATGACACAAATGCCAGCTTCCACCACAACACAGATGCCAGCTCCCACTACAACACAGACACCAGCTCCTACCATGATACAAACACCAGCTCCCATCATGACACAAACACCAGCTTTCACTCATGACACGAATGCCAGCTCCCACAACGATACAGGTGCTAGCTCATATCACAACATAGACATCAGCTCTCGCCACAACACAGGTGCCAGCCCTCTCAACTGAACAGAACAACACCAATCTAGGCCCAGCTTGTATTCAATGACAAACATGTTATATTCTCAATCCACTGTAAGTTTCTCAGTGGCACATATTCTTCAATAGCTGATATATTAAAGGAAAAATATTACAATTCTGCTGCCACCATCAATTCTTATTTCCAAAACTATGACTGCAATCTCCTGCAAATCAACCAATGCTATTGTCACTGCTGCTGCCAAGAAACTGAATCAAAAACCACTGAAAGCTAAAGAAGGATTGACCTCTGCACGGTACGCATTATTACATTACATTTGCTCAACGAAGTTGTACAATCAGTTCATTTTGTCTTAGAAACCTTTGCCTTATTGACTTCCTCAAAACTCATCTTGGTGCAACAAAGGCTGAATTTACTATCGCATGGAACAAATATGATGCTGAGACAACTAAGGTAATTTCTGATTTTTGCAAGAATATCATATTCTAAGGGATTTGCATCACTCTAGAAGTATCAGAACCTCTCAAAAAAGTATTCAAGGTCACGAAAAAAAGGATCTGGAATAGCTCAAGATGTTAATGACCCCCAGCTTGCATAACAAAAAATGGTTGATAGTAGAAAAATCAACAACATTTTTGTAGTTTTATATATCAAAATAAAATATAGAACTATTCGGAACAAGCAGGATGATCCCAGACTGACCCAGATAAGAGCAGATGATTACGCCTGACCTGTGCAGATTCTTAACTATGGTTGCAGAAAACAATCTAGAAACTATAGAAAATTTCTGGAGATTCTGTGAGTTTCAGGACTGCGGAAAATTGCTGACAAACCCAGATATTGTCAGACTAGCACAGAGCAGGTTCTCACTGAGGATCAGGTTTCATATAGACAACTTCATCCTGGCAAAGCATGATTTCAATCACCTTTATCCAACATGCTCAGAAACACCTTACACCTCAAATCATAGATAGAATTCGCTCTACATTTGTATCAAAAGAAAAGATCATTCTCAATGCTTTGGCTGGTTTGAAACCAGATAGTTTTAGAGTCAGTATGTGAGTATCCCACATATACTCTCTGTCACCTCACTATGTTAAATTTCTTTTGATCTAGTCTTTACAATATTATTTCTTTGGAAGAACATTTGTACTGGCCCGTTGACATCCTCAAAAAGGACAATTACAACATTGATAAACCTGTGGCATGCCTTCATCTCTATCAACACAATTATAGATTTAGTTCGAGGATGCAGCCTTGCACCTGAGCTGTAGATGTAAGTAAGCATTGATCTCTAGAATGAGATGGTGATGCTGACTTACTTTACCTTAGGCTTACAATCTACAGGTGGACATAGTAATGGCACAGCAACATTATGGTCATGCTCTTGAAAGATTAGCAGAAGCAGAGTAGATTGTGCAGCAATCGTAGGAGGACTATATCAGTGGGAATTAGAATTAGAACTAGCAAATAAGTAGATTAGTTCGACTTTATGTGATTTAATGATGACGGCATTTAAAGAATTGATGAACAAACATCTTGGATATATGCAAGAAAAGTCAAAGTTAGCACAGATAGGCAAAAATGATATCTTAATTTAGTATTCAAGCAGAACTGGAGTTCAATGAGGAAAGTTTGGTCTATTCATGAATGTTATAATGACAGAACAACATTATTATGCTTACTTGGAGTTCAACAAGAAAAGTTGAGCTCTGTGTGGGCAAACTAGAAATGAAAAATTATCAATATTTGTTCTTATTGGTGCTTGTAGGTCTGATAAGCAAATAATATCGAGGAATGATTATGGTGAGTTCTATACTTTCGTTAAAAATGTCCACTTTAATGAACTTTTGATGTGGTTCTTGACTCTTAGAGCTTAAGTGATATAAGTATGTATTGGGTCATTCACAAGCCACAGTGATTCTTAATAAGTAGTGAGACTAGACCAATGTGAGGTTCAATATCTACGAATCTCAAGACGTATCATTCCTGACAGATGATTTTAGGGCTGCATACAATACCTACGGTAGGCCACCTGTATCAGCCAGGATTTGAACTTGTATGTTCGAATTCTGCCACTGCCACCTGTTATCCAGATTATTTTAGAGTCCGTGTCAGCCAGGATTTGAACTTGTATGTTTGAATCCTGCCACTGCCACCTGTTATCCAGGTTATTTTAGAATCATTATTTAACCAATATCAAATGTTTTACCTTTTTCCTCACCTCATTTTTGTCACAGTTCATACAAAAAGTTGTTTTCTTGCTATAGACAGTAGTTGAATTAAATTGTCGTCACTTGACAAGGCTGAAATAGTAATTTAAATATTTATTTATTTTAAAATATAGTTAGCATGGAAAAATGATCACTTTTGATGAGGGCTCCATCAAAGCCCTCACCAAAAGTGATCAAGACCTTAACTCTACCACTGACCCTCACAACAACATGTTCACTGCCCCTCCCTATCAATATAGTACATGTACAAACTTTATTTCATAACTTTTACTAATGATTTAATATCACATCTTCGGACTGTCATATCATTTTGCAGACCGCCATCTCAATCTCTAGATTCAACTCAAAATTTCAGATTTCTCAGTGATTTCCAAGACATAGCTATTGTGTAACTTTGAGACTATTAGCAATTTCATTACCTTATTTTTGTGTCAAGCTTTGTATTGATAAAAACAAAGATTGCTGTTCTGTTTACATGAGAAACTCATACAATGCACCTGATGACACAACCAGGTAATTATGTTCATTGGCAGAATTTTGATACTCAGTGCTTGTACATGCAAGGGCAGCAGTTGTAAATCTGGTGGGATGTCCAAGCCCGATGGCATACTGAATCTTGCAACATGTGTAAATATGACTTCTAATTCTCAATAATGTATCAGCTGCTCATTACTTTGTTATAGACACAATGCTCAGATAGCCATTCAAAGCCTTGATAATGGACTTCATATGGTAAGTATGATTTATAATGTTTCTTGATCCTGTGCGGATTACCTTTTAATAGCACAAGAAGGCATGAAACATAACATTGCCAGGTAATTGTTTTCAAAGGCAGAATGTCTTCTTGTATGTACTTACATGTAAGGTCAGGAGTCCTCAATATCTTTATCAAGAGTTTACACAAGAGCTGGCTTACAATAACTGTTAAATACAGCATAGTATAACCATCAACATTATTAGCATCCTTGCTAACCTCTCTTTCTTTATGGCTTCTCAGAATGTACCAACAAATAACAATCCTAATAGTATAAACCAGTACAAGAATTGTTGTAAGTGTTGCTTTTTTATTTGATTATTCTATCTAATTCTTTCAACTATCAATAGCCAGATCCAATGATGAATCTGTTGAAGCTATTATTCGTAAATATCATTGCCAAGATGTTCAAAACTGCACTGAGGTTAGTCAACTCTTTTGAAAGGAGCATCAAATCCGTATGAGGTTTGTTTGAATTTTTATGTCGTTGATTTCTTCAAGTTAATTAAATTTCAAATTGTCAGTGACACAATAGTTGCTTGCCGCTGCAAGCAATATAGACTTCAGAGTAGTGGTGCCACTACAAAGGCTTTAGCTTTGACAGACAAACACCAAATAGTTCTTGATGAGATGGCTCTTGACCCTACTAGCTGGCAGGATCCTGATTCAATTAGAGAGGGCATACTGTTAACTACTGGCTTGTCTCTCACAAGGTATGTTTTTTTGTATAATACTAGCATATTGTATCATGTTATAATAATTCTTTCAGAAGCTACGTTCGTTCTGAAATACATCTTCAAGATCCTCAAGGCTTTGAAATTCGTGAGCCAAGATCTAAGAAAATTCACTATATTGCTCTAGCTTCACTTAGGCCCCACCATAAGTGGTCTAGTGATGGACATGATAAGTTAGCTTCTATCGGGTTTCCTATTTAGGGAGTGCATGATGTTTGGAGTGGCAAGTGGCTTGGATTCTAGGTGGTTCCTAACAATAGACGTCAAAAAGCTGTTGCACTTTTGTTTCTCCACCTTATCAATGAATATGGAGGTAAGCAATACTAATTATACAAGGATTTCAGTGCTGATTTCTTACAACAGATTAGTTGCAAATTGAGTGACAAATAACAGTAAATGCTGAACATTACTCTAATTCTGTAG
The DNA here is from genome assembly GCA_003316525.1 of Termitomyces eurrhizus. Lineage (NCBI taxonomy): Eukaryota > Fungi > Basidiomycota > Agaricomycetes > Agaricales > Lyophyllaceae > Termitomyces > Termitomyces eurrhizus. The sequence goes on from QFEW01012942.1 coordinate 8,773, forward strand.
AAATGCTAATACAAATGAGCACAGATTGTGGAAGTGAGATGACACAGATGTTTGGACTTGCCAATGCGTTGAGGTAGCTATACTCTACTCATCAGTACTTTCTCAATTTGATTATTTTATATAGAGAAATTTTCCATCCTGAGCTTTCAACTGAAGAACTTCCAGCATACCATTTTTTATGAAGTGTCTGAAATATAACCATTGAAAGAGGCTGGCTTGCTTTCCGTCTTCAATGGGGAGATAACGTAAAGCAATTCTGGCATGCTGGTGCCAACATTTATGTCAAATCAAATCCTAACCATTAGTATGTTATATCAAACTTCTTTCTTATCAAGACTAACAAGATTTTTGATAGCAATCTTATTCAGTAGCTATGGCCTCCACTTATCCAGGGAGAACTTGACAAACTTAGAGACCAGTTCAACAATCATGTTGTAAGAAAAGATGCAAACAAAAAAAATCTATCTGGTGTTGCACCTAACGTTGCAATGGCTCTTCCAGAGAAATATGGTGGGGAAGACTGCTTGCAGAAGGTTGACACTTCAATCTTGCCAGAATTGATTGAAGCTATTGAAGAAGAAGAAGAAGTCCTTGCATTTTGTACTTCTGAATATAGCATGCGAGCATAGAATGTGTTTAATTCTCTAGATATTCAGGAGGTAACCTTTCTTAATGTCTGGTCTATCTTTTTGGCAATGCTGCCTTTGATGTAGATACTATCAGATACTGATTGTATATAGCACTAGATCTATAAGCATAACAAGAACTAATTATTCTTCATGTAGAGGGGTAAATCCATGGCAAAGTGGCCTTTGAGAGACTTCTTTACTCTTCAACTTCATTTGTTTGCACAATTCATTGCATTTGTGCACTTTTTTCTGTGCTTCAATACCTTCAACACCTTGGTCCTAGAATCCTGTATCCGTGTCTTGGCTGATAATAAAGTTGATAAGCTAATCAGCTTTCAGATGAACTGATGACAAAAACATACAAATAGGCCTGAGGATCAAACAAAATAACAGATTGATCTGGGCCAACAATACCTATATCAAGTATGAAAAATATGCATGCAACAATAAAATGATCTTGCCTTGAAGATCCGCAGAACTATATCTCTGTCAGTATCAATGAGTATATGATGAGCATAGGCATCAAGTGCCACACCAACAATATTGACACTGTGTCCAGCTGTAGTGCTACTACTGAATTTACGTTCAGTATATAGTATAGAAGTATCAAGAAGTGGTGCTGCAAGGAATGACTCGAACATCAGACTCGATTCCTTATCAGGCCAGCAATTAGTAGCCTTTCCACCAAATGCTCCTTCGACATTCCAGTGAATATCTATGCCATTGTCAGAGCAAAAACTATTAGCAATAGGCATAATACTTACTAGGAATTTGTACTCCATATGTCTTAGCACGAACAGCAAATGATTCTGCAAAGTATTGGCCAAATATTAGCAGCTTGAGTTTAGCCATAAGATTGGCATGATTTGAAGCTTCATCAATCTGAGAGCCAGCTCCACACTGAAAGATGGCAAACATCTGATTTCCAATGCGACCCTGTGCTTTGACTAAGATGCAAAAATCACCACAAAAGAATGAAACATACCATAAATGCATATTTTGTTGCACCTTTAGATAGATAACCACCTTCTGCCTTATCATCAGCAGCAAACTGGTGCCAGTTCTTTGCAATCTCTATGTTCTCATTACGAGAGACTACTTCAGCAAGATTGCCTGCAGCGTCAATGGTAAAAGTTGTCCGATCAAATATATACTTATCAAACTCAATCTGTGGCATTGCTGCAAATTTGTGTGGGCAAAAAGCACTAGTATATTCTACTGCAGTAGATATACCTTTTAAACAAAAGTTTCGAAGCTAAAGTTAACAATAGTAGTAAAATAAAACTTACTTTCTGAGGCTTTGCATTTTATGAATATCTGGTTATGAGACATTGATAGAGCAACTGAGCGATGGGCAGATGGCTGAGTAGAAGAATAATAAAGGTCATCATCATTCATAGTCTATGTTTGATTTAGCAGCATAACATATTCCAAATATTGATTACAATACTAACCAACAAAACCTCATAAGCATAAACATGAAGACTAAGTTTGCAAATCTTGAAGTCTGCATCTGATATCTTTGATTCAGATCGAAGTCCATTGTACATTGCATTGACAGTTCCAATAAGATATTCCTCAGTTGGTTTGAAATTGATAGTTGATTTCAAGGTTACAATTCCAAACTCGGCACTAAAACATGCTAAAAAACATTATCCAAAGAATCAAGACAGACATACTCATCAAAATTCAGCTTGAGGCCACTAACATTTGCAGCTGGTGTTGCTGACCAAGCCTTTGCTAAAGTATTTCAGGTGCTATCGAGAAGTGATTTGGCAGAGTCACTACCAAAGTACTTCTTGAAATCGGGTAGAAGCTGGGCCTGCAAATGCAATAGTCAGTGAAAATTTACATGCACAAGAAATGATCAAACCTTCTTGGCCACAGTACCATTCTTGGGATAGTAGAACAACATAGCTTCAATAGTAACAACGTCAGCCTTGGCCTGCTTCTGCAAGCAAGTTATCTTGGCTTTAATACAGGCTGCTTCAGCTGCTTCAAGGCCCTTGTTTTTTGTAATTGGCTGATTCAGATGATGTTGATTGGCAGAAGCTTGAAAAACAGCCGCACAAGAAAGAATCTCATCTGCAGATGCACTAGTAGCTAAAATAGAGTTAGGCTGGAGTTAATAATAGTGCGATAGGACATTAATGTAATCACTCACAACTAGCAGTGCCTAATGAAGCTGTTTCTTAAATAAAGTTAGAAAGATCTGCATGAATATGACCAAATAACTCACATTCATGACATGCACCACAGAGAATATTTTTCATAAAGGGGAACACCACAGAGCATGCTTCACACTGTGGTTCAGCCTTGGGGGCAGGATTGAGCTAGTGTCGGATGCAGATAGATTATCAGGCATACCTCAATTGCTTCATGTTCAATGGCTGATGAGACTTTCAACAGCTTTTTGCATTTCATGCATTTATCTTCAGTCAAATTACGAAAGAGTATTGCACACCTGCTGCAGACGTCCATGGTGAAGAGATGCGGAAAAAAAGAGTAGTGTTGAAATACTTCAACAGGGAAAAATTAAAATTCAGACTGCGACACTGTATTAGGCAGACATTCAAGCACACACAGACAGAAACAGAGAATAAAGTGTGAAGTCCATGAAAACAGAGCAACGTTACAAAAGGCCTCAGGGTCATATAATGCAGGCAGCATCGATTGAAATGTCTCCAGAAGGAGTTGAACCTTCTGTAGGCATAAAAAAGAAGAGTAGCGGACATGCTGGGTAGGCAGGGGTGGTTGAGAGCTGTGAAACACAGGTGACATTGAGGTCAATAGGAAAAGATATAAACCATTAGCAGAAATCAGAAAAAACAAGTTTTCACACACAGTTAGAGTTTCTACTGCTTGGACTTCTCAGTGCCCCTCAAATGGTCAAAGCCCGCTCCAGATTACAATTGCAATAGCTGAGATAGTAGTAACAACAACCACTCCAGATCACAATTGCGAAAGCCAAAGTTGTAGTAACAACAACAACAAGAAGTTGAGGTTGCAGGGTGGGAAAAAGCAATGTTGTGGAGATTGGTACATCAATTGAAATGTCCCCAGAAGGAGTCGAACCTTCTGTGGGCATAAAAAAGGAGAGTAGCGGACATGCTGTGTAGGCAAAGGCAGGTGGTTGAGAGTTGTGAGATACAGGTGGCATCGAGGTCAATAGGAAAAGATATAAACCATCAGCAGACATTAGAAAAAACAAGTTTTCATGCACAGTTAGAGTTTCTACTGCTTGGACCTCTCAGTGCCCCTCAGACAGTCAAAGCCTGCTCCAGATTACAATTGCGATAGCCGAACTTGTAGTAACAACAACCACTCCAGATCACAATTGCGAAAGCCAAAGTTGGAGTAACAACGACAACAAGAAGTCTTGGATGCACCAGGAAGTCTCACGGGGTGGGTGGCAGTGACAGGAATCGAACTTGCGAGTTCAAATCCTGGCTGACACAGGTGGCCCACCGTGAATACCGCACATCATAAGAAGATGAAAACACATTATATCCTCGGAGCTGAAGCACTGTCAGGTAAGAAGCTTTGGACGATTTTTGAAAGGCGGTACGCTGTCTGATGTAGGAACTCCAGAACCGTGTACTCAGTCTAACTCGATCCCATCAAGAACCCGGGCCTCGAAGGAAATGAGGGTTCTGGGCTCAAAAAAGCATGGTCACGTGGAGGAAACTCGCTCACGTGGAAAACAAACCAACTATTGAGCGTACGTTTAGACCTGGTTAGGCTTGGTTAGGGTGTTTTGTTAGTGTTACTGTTAGGCAGTTAGGCCAGGTTAGGCTAGGTTAGAGGTTTGGTCAAGTTCTGTTAAGTTAGGGTAACAGCTTAGGGTTCCAAGGATAGGCAGACAGCGAAGTGATCTATTGCGCCTTCATTTGATGGTATCGAGTTAGACAGATCGTCCATGGACTCACTCAGATGTGCTGCTCTAGTTGCCATAACAGGACTACGGTCGGAAAAGTTCCATCCCACTTCGTCGAGTGTTCGGTGGAGCAAGGTATCTATTCGATGTGATATCCTTCTTACTGGCCACCGAGTTGTGAACCATGCCCGATTGGATCTCAGCTTCAACAAGAGGTGCGGTCGGTATGCTTAGGGTACTTTTGATGCGACAGATAACCCCCTAAGGCGCCATCAAGAAGCAGATACCGTCCTGCCAGGGATGACTGTATTCATCTATGTTTTTTTTAAGATGCTGAGGGTAGGTGTATTAAGCTGCTAAATGTAAATTTCACATGGCGAACCAATTTCACATGGTGATACAGGACAGTAATAGCGCTTCTGAGCACTATGATGAGTTCACCCCCTCCCCACCATATATAACCACCCAGCCCGAAGATATGATTAACATACCTGCGACCACCATGGATACTTCCCAGGCGACTAATCCTTTGATGATGGATCCTCCTCCCTCCTCGCTACCATCTACAGTTGACGAAACTCTTTCCTGCTGCCCTAGGTATGCGCCATCAAAGACTTGAATTCCTTGAAATTAGCTTAGTAATATATCAACTTTTCGCGAAGGTTCCGAGTTTTGGTGGTAGGAAATGTCAGCGCCCTCCAGCTCTATTTGCCAACGGTGGTTGACCAGATTATTTGTGCAGACAGGGGTAGGAAAGTCCTCCCTTATCGCCAACATCTTTGGTTTCAGTCAACAGGTGAGCTTGTAACACTTGAAGCTTGAGCTTTGCCATGATCGACCCCAAATAGGACATTGACATTACTCATGACCATGCTGGAAGGGCTGATATCGATAGGGAGTACACGTCCGATGACAACCCGTGCTTTGCGCTCCACGACAGCAAAGGTTTTGAGCCAGGCATTACTGACCATTGGGGAACCGTTGAGAATTTCATTCGCCAGAGGTCTAAGAAAAGCTTACCCGTTGAGCAACGGCTTCATGCACTATGGTAACCATGTGATAACTCCAATGATTACAGCTTATAGACCACTCAATTGTAGGCTATGTATAGAAACTCCACGTTCTGGGATGCGTCTGATGCAGACAGCTGATGAGAAGCTCGTGAAGCTCGCGTTGGCTCGTAGGCCCTCTTTAAATCTTTAAATTTTTCGTTTGATCTCTACTGACATATGCTGCAGGAAGAATTCCAGTAATTGTGGTCTTTACCAAGTTCGACTTGCTATATGCCGAGTTCTTTGCAAGGATGGCCCGAAATCATAGCCAACAGGATAATTGTATCATCGATCACGATCAAATTTTAGAGGAGGCAAAAATTCCCTTAAAGAAGTCAATCAAGGAGTTCAGGCAGCAATTTTATCTACCTAAGCGCAGACGTTTTTCATGGCCGAAGACTAATCAAGTAATGAGTTGTGTTGCGATCTCGACAAATCCAACATTACCTGGTATAAGCACCAGTTTATCTGGTATTGGAACAAGGCTGATCGAGGTTGACGCTTTCCTTTGATTTAGGGTTTTTGCGCACACTCGAGGAGTTAACAGAGGTCACTCGAAAATGTCTCCACACAAAAGAGACGTTCATTCCGTGGGCTGTAGCACAACGTATTGATCCCAAGCAAAAAGTCCAAGCTTCGATTCAGTACGTATTTCGGTTGCCACTATGTCATGTGTTCATCTGCTATTACCATTAGAGAGGGCTCAAAGAGCATGTGTTTATACTTCAATATCATCCTTTACAGAATTCATGTTTTGCTGCAGAGTATTGGAAAAACCTTGCAAAGAGTACAGTGTTTAAAGGTCATGCTTTAAAGGACTGTTTATGGCGCATACATCTGGACATTGTCAAGGTTTGGAATTTTCGAGACCCCCAAATGGTGCGTCCTGAGCCCTATTCAAGTAATGTCGACATGACACGATATTCAAGCTCCTCGTCACAACGCAATTCCACGTGCAGATGCTCAGCCTGATTGAGTCATTCGTACCTCATTCTCAATCTGATTTGTAAGCCTTCAGCCGAATGTTAGAATGGACGTCCTCAAATGATCGTCTATAGACACCTCGGGTCTACTGCTGCTTTGACTGGCATCTTGAGTCTGATTATGCCTCATTTCGCGATATTCTTTGGAGCAGCTGGCTTATCAGCGGTGACCATCAGGTATCTGTGTTCCAATTATCGTGCAGTGTATGTGATATCATGCATCTGTGATCAGATACTATTCACCTTTCCTACATCTAGGCCGGAGACAGCTCTGTATCTGGAAGCTTACATTATCAACCTCGCACTTTTTCTCCACGAACTATTTGTCACTGCGCTACAAACAGAATGGCAGAGGCCTCTCAATGGTGAAATTCTCGCGACAACTCTCGAGCACTTCAGAGGATGCAAGTCTCAACAGATACATCAACTGATTCGCGGCAATGCTCCCGCTACACGCGACGCCGTTGCGGCG
>QFEW01012947.1:0-14929 GCA_003316525.1 Termitomyces eurrhizus
CTGTGCATTGCCACCTGATCAGTCACATTCATTCAGTCAGCCCCATTTGCAGCTTGTTGGCTCATGCGTGATGTGAGTCAGTACTACAGAAACGTCACCTGAAGATGTGGACAAACCTTGGCCTTCACAGTGACCGGGATGATGGATGCTATCAAAGTGGCAGCCGGTCTAGTAATCCGTACTTCCACCTTACAGAGCTTGATAAAAGGACTAAAATAAATGTTCGAAAAGCCATTTCCTGTTTCTCCTTGCAATACTCTTGCCGCTATCATTTATCTTCTGAGATCTCGTGTGTCAAGGCTGCGCTCGCTGCTGATTTTCACCCCTTAATTGAGATATTACCTATGCTCCAGCAAATCTATCAAAGACTCGGGGCTGAGACTGTCCATGATCCTTTCAACCGTTATCCTCCATATCCTAAGCAGCCTCACATGATGTCGTGCTGAATCTTTCCCAAACGATGTGCAAAGCCAACCTCAAGAGGGTCTTGCTCTAGGAGTGCCGTTAGACCAAAATCCCGCTCCACAACAAACGGTGCCCAAACCTCGCACAATCTCATTGACAATCAGAAGAGGATGAGGTCTTGAAGGCGGAAAGAATGTTGGGGGTTCAACCGAGGAGCATCAAAGTCTATCAGCCCCTCTTGAGGCTCCGACAATGGAAAGGCCTATGTCCCCGCATGCAATGCCCCCTGAGCACCATCTCTCGAATTCCTCTGGTTACATGTCATCAGGAACCATGCCATCGGTAGGAAACAGGCTTTTGTACCCTAGCCTGGCTGCGAGTGTGAGGGGGTGAAGACCGTTGTGGTCTATCTGCTGCGCGCATTCTTCTTTCTTGTCATCTCATTCTCTCACTCTTTTCAATATCTAGATGGTTCTGATCATAGTGCCTTCCGCTGAACGAGTTGCTTTTCCAGCTTGAGCTGATTGAGAAAGCTTTCTTCATCGCACTGGCTACTCAGCTAGAAAAAGTTGATTCTTTTTACTCTGCACGGGAGGCAGAGATGATGGCTCATACGAAGGCGGTACATGAACAGCTGGATGAACTTGGGGACCACAAGGAGCTGGTTAAAGTGTATCTTCTTGTGTTATGTGAAAGAACGTTGTTCTAATATCATTATCCAGTTTGTACATCCTCATAACCCATCAGCCTGGACCGCTTGCCTTGTCAGAATCAGGAACCAGCTAAGAATTCCACGCAGGCTGCCTCCAGTATTCCCTAACTTTAATGATCAACTCGGCGACTTGGTTGGTCTTATCTCCTATATAACGACTAGTCTTATTTCAAGTCCCGCATTGTTATAGGGCTACCGAAGGTTCGAGTCAGTTACCTCTGAAAAGGAGAAAACGCGGCGAGAGGGGAGCGTCGATGCAGATGTAGAGGGAAAGGATGGGAAGAAGAAGCATTTACCCGTCCAGCATACGGGACTTTCAACTGACCCCCCAGAGGACTATCTTTTTGCGAAGAAAAAGCTAAAGAAAGCAGTGCTGGAATGTTATCAGTAAGTATTGCTTTTATTCCAGATGGATCGCAACACTGATCATCTTCTAAGAGGTCTAGAAATACTCCAAAACCACCGAGTTTGTGTTTCACCCGTATTTTTGTTTTTGTTTCGCAGATCTCATTGGAAATGCAGATTTTGAATTTGACAGGATTTCGGAAGGCTCTGAAAAAGTTGGAAAAGTCTACTAATGTTAGATATCCTGGGTTTCGATGTATTGTTGTTTTTTTAGGTTAATTGATTTCTTGGAGATATGGGTGCTGGATGAACTTGGGGACCACAAGGAGCTGGTTAAGGTGTATCACAGAACAGCTTTGCCGAAGCAAATCAGAGACCATTTCATTGTATATCACCCCATAAGTGTTTTGCACATGCATTGGATTGGACTTATTGTGGAAGTCAATATTTGTGTGAGGAATACGCTGACCAAAATTGGTCTGGGCAAATAACGGATTAGAAAATCGGATACTATCATACTACACTGTTCCTATCTTAAATTCGCTAATTTCCAAGTCAAGCAGGACTGACAATACATCAATATACCACTTGCGGGATGTGGGGTTTGTGACATCCACAATGGCCAATCCTAAGTCCAGGAACCAAAGTTGGCTGATTTCCAGGCTGATTGCGCGATAGCCTTACCTGGTTGCCAGAGATCCCACCTGCTCAAAATCAGAATTGATCCCTTTCTGAAATTCAATATTGCTTACTGCCATGGAATTCCATACAATCTATAATAAAGAAGCCACCTTCCACGCCTTCTTTCAATATCAGAGACAGCTGAAAGATGTAAGAATTAACTGCAGGAGAGAAAGGTATTGCAGGAAATTTGAAAAAATGGAAGGGATTCCATACTCCAAACACAGATTTACACCTCATACTTCTGCTTTATCTCCGCGAGATACCTTTTAGGATTGGGGAAGTAATCGAATCAAAGGATCTTATGATGAGCAAGGTCTCAATGATGTTGTACAGAACTTTCATCCAAAAACAATCGAGAAGGATGACATGGACCGGGAGTTCCTTTTTTTCATCCCTTGCAAGAAGCTAGGTCCCAATCCTAGTCCGAGTATGTGAGCAAGACGTGGCTGCACGAGGATGCAGAGCGCGATCGCAGCGCTGAGGGAGTGGCCGTAGAGCACGCCGCACATGCGGGGATATTGGCAGAGGACGTACGTGAGGGAGTATGTGTAGTCTGCTAGGATACCGCCTTGGGTTGGACGACCAGAGGAAGACCAGTACGAGCGTGGGGCGGGGGCGAGGATCGTTGTTGATTTTGTGGGCGAGGCGGCGAGGAGGGATTGGAAGACAGGGAGACGATGCAGAGGGTTCTCTGCGTTCCCTTGGAGGAAGAGGATCACGAATTGGACCGCTGTGTTTGGCTCACGAGACGGAGACAGAAATGACGGGCGAATGAGCAGCGTGGAGATGGGTTTGGGTGATGAGGGTATGCAGAGTTCGGAACAGCTAGGCCGGGGAGCTGAGAGCGGAGAACGTCGGCGAGGCGGTCAGTTCGCACGCCAAGTGTGGCGTAGCCTGGATATTCAAAAACAGTGTAGTGCTTAGATCAACCAACGCGCACCCTTGGTAGCTAACTTGAGTTGATACCCTGATTCATTGTGCCGTTTTTAACAGACCTTGAGATGCTTCTCCAGTTCTAATGAGGCATAAAATTTTAACACCTTGACTGCTACTTGTTGATTCTGAAATGTCCCTTTCCAAACATCCCCACAATGCCCAGAGGCAATTGGGTAGGCGACTTCCAAGATAACTTGGCATTGCCAAAGAAGACTTGGTGACTTGGATGAGGTCCAGACCTTCGAGAAAGCTTCAACATCGCGACCATAAAGTGTCTTTTGAACTCGACTGCCAAAGTCAATATGTCACGTAACTTTCGAGTGTAGCATTAGAGTTGTTCAAAATATCGGATTAGACGTTGGGCACTGACAGTTTGGAGTAAGTCTAGTATGGACTGAGCCTGGTTTTATGTCCATGCACTTGATCCATATCGCCGTAGAAGGAGAGGAGCCTGTCATTCAATTCCTGATAATGTATCAACGCTGTGAGCTGGGTGTCCCATGATTTCCAGAAATGGATGGCATTCCGCAACTCCGTCAAATCATATATAGCCTCGCAAGAAAACATTATAAGACGCTGCATATTAGCAAATTTGTAAGAACATGACCTAAAAGATTGTGATACGTCTACGGGAAATAGCAGACAGCTCTTGACCCACGAGGAGTTTTCTTTTTGCATTTGAAAATTATACTTGGATTGACTGATATACTGCAAGAGATCCAAAGTATCCTTCTGAAGCCATTCTGAAGGCGATATAGTCCAGAAGACGAGTACTGGGGAACCCATGCAAGCCAAATTGTTGAGAGGCTTTATCAACAACTACCATGGGCATAGTTGGTGTAGCAAGTTGAGTTGTGTCGCGGGATGGCCCTCCAGACGTTCGACTTGCTGAAAGACTGAATATCCAGTCATCTGGCAAGTCAGATAATGGTGGGCTCTGAGATTGGATGCTGAAAGGCGAGAGGCAGGATCTCTGTAACAAATTCATCAACAAGACAAGAATTATAGGAGGCTGAACCGCACACAATGAAACATTTATCGTAAAGATCCCTTGCCTTTTGTGAGAGCATGAGGTCGTCTGACAATGGCGGGGGCAACACATCAGACAACTGTCTGGAATTAAAACTTACTAGATGGAAGCGAGAACATACCATTTTCGTGACTTTTGAGGCATCTAGGCCGGTCCACGGGTGACCGCTAGACCACATTACTAGAATGAGACAACTGAGACTCCATATATCAACCTTGCTTGTGTATCCTCCACCATGGATTTTGGGGGTGATGACCTCAGAGTGCTATTCAGACTTGTAACGCAGTAAAGACTCGACCTCCATCATCCGCAAGTTTGGGGATGGAAAAATCGGATATTTTGCAGATGCTGTCTTGCTGAACGGAGATGTTCTTAGCCCGCAGATCCTGTAAAAAGAATGATGGGTGCGCACCTTGTCGGAAAATTTAGACATCACTCACCTAATGAACGGTATAGTTAGAATGTAGGTAAGCGAGTCCGTCAAGTATCTGTGTGGTGAGGAACTTTGTAACTTTGTCGGAAATGGTCCAAATGATGTGTTTTGTTGAGGCAACTTTAAAATCTGTATCTTTAATGTGTCTGTTCTGCAAACAATTACTTGCTCCTTGTTTAAATATATATTACCTCGCCACAAGAGGCAACCAGAGTCGTAATCTTGCGGCGCATTATCACTGGTTGGCAGTTTGCGTGTCCATGAACAAGAATCCAGATAGTATTGTTCTTATCAAGGGCATTTTGGAACGATTGCCGCTGAGAACTCAATATCCAGGTGGAGCGGCTGAAAACGTGTGGCGATAGGTCCGAAAGAGAGCACGAGTCCAAACTCAGCAAGGTTGGACACCTGCTACAATTTGACTGAAAACATCACATTCCTCAACTGATTCGGCAGCAACATTGTATGCGTGTTCTAGACAGGTTACAATAAACGCCCATTATGTGACCTGAATAGACACGTTGAAACGCCTCAACGCAGCTGATAAGAGTCGATTCGTATCCAGGCGCGAGACAGGAGGTCGAAGACAATACTATAATGACTTTGCATTAGATTAGCTTCACGTTTGGACAATAAAGCTCGTGTGCAGGATAGAAACAAGCCTGATGGTAGACCACATGGGGAAGAAATACTCGATATGCTGGCTTCGCGAGGAGCCTAAGATTCCAGCATGGGTGACTTTGGAAGTATGGAATAGCACGAGCGAAAATCCTTGCCGCAGGAGTATAACAAGTTCAAAAGGGGATGGAACGGCAAGGCACAGCAGCTGAGGGGGCTGATATAAGAATCTGTGATTAATTGGAGCTGGGAATATGTCTTTGTCTTTGTCTTTGTGTCAGGTAATGTAGCTATAGCTGGGAATTATATATATTCTAGTCTATTCAGAAGGCCGCTGGTTGTTGACACCAACAATCTTTAACTTCTATCTTAGCCTTGAACATATGGCTGCTGGAGAGCCTTCGACGTCCTTTTTATCGCTTAAGTTCTACGTCTAGTTCTCTAGCCTCAGAAAACAAACTGTCTTCTGGGTCTCAGACAAGAAATCCAATATCTGCACAGCTTTACAAGGTCTTGAGCAGCAATTTCGACGACGACACAACTAAAGAGGCTCTGCAGATCCTCTCAGATCTCTATGTACCCCCTCAAACTACACAACGCAATGGAAAACGTTCACTACTACCACAGGAAGATGCCGACTATGATGCGCACGAGCATAAGACAAGTGACGCTGCCGTAATTACTCTCAATGCAGAAGTATCTGGAGAATCAGCAGGTCAGGCTTGCCGAAACATGCACAGAGACTTAGAGAACAAGCTCACACGAGGTAGTGAACAGTTTCTCAAGGCGTTTGGTGACGTAAATTAAGTGTGTATGTCTTTTACAGTTGTAGTAAGTAGTTGATTGATTGTATTGCAGAAGCTGGATGAGTTGCAGCAACATATCAGTGCCATGCGGTTGAATTGTGATGAAGCTGAACATCAGCTGCAGCTAACTGCAGATTCGAGCAAAAATTTGCTTGACCGAGCCGGCAGCCTTCCGTCACTCTTTGCAGGCTACAGCTCCACTCTGGCGCGGCCTATATATATCATGGGACTCATCAACATCTCGTTTTTGCGGGAGGTCTCTGGCATGCTGAATTGCTCCCCGCCTGTAGTATCTTCGCGTTGAGTTTTCACACAATGGACAGTGCTACTCTACTCCTAAGCAAGTATATCGGAAGCTATTGGTATGCTCATGCCGAAACGACTGGTGGAGAAAAGGATATCCTGCCGGAGCTCAAGGAGGTCCATCCATATAGGCCGATGATGAAACGGAGAAGATCTAACCAATGGGGATTCATGGATATGAGCGATGCAATCTCCTAAACACGAGTTTGAATGATAGAAATCTATTTAGACCACCGGCAAGCCGATTTTTTTCCCGGTTACCTTGGGCAGTGGTGCAGGTACTCAATTGCGACATACGACAACGACACTTAAATTCAGCATGGGCCATTCGCTGTAAGTGTTCATTTACAGTTTGAAATCATGCCGCATGTTCTGATTTATGGAAAGCCGCTTCCCTTGATGAGATCTGAGCCCTGAGCTCGCGCCGTGCTCGAAGCCATAAAACAGCCATAAAACGGTGCCATCGGTATCAGCTCTCTCATGAACCAAGATGACGGCTCGGTGACCATTCCAGAGTCTGTCGATTTTATCTGGCAGCACAATGCTGATCTTCCCGTACTTACTTATGGGACTGACGACTTGAGCAAGGTAACTGAGATCACGTTCCTTGAATTTGGACGCACATGTCATCGAGTTGCTCACCTGGTTCCGCCTGGGCGCGTTGGCCCTGACTGGGAAATCGTCGCTTTCATCGCATTGGCCGATACAATTGTATACCAGGCGGTGACTGTAGGACTGATGATCGCCGGTCTAGTGGTCAGTATTTCCACCCCTTCGAATTTCGGAAAGAAAACTAGAAATTGACCAGCTGTATTTGATCCAGTTTCGCGACTACAGGCCCCGAGTGCGCGTTGCAACCATGATCCTTTCTCCATTCCATACATTCGGCATTATTGTCCAGATTCTCTATATTATGTTTGGGCTAATTTGTGTCAGCATCTACCTTCCTTAGATGACATCAAATGGAAGGACGCCAAGGATACCAACCCCGGAGAACATTCTCTAACATACCCGACGCTCCAAGTCCGATTGCATATTTACTATCCCTGCACTCCGGCAGGTCTGGGCGCAGTCTCCAGAGGCCATCAACTTCCTTAGGACACTGCATTTTGTAGTATGTCGGAATTTTTGACATTCATACATGCATATAAGTTTACTCATACAACTTAACCAGGGATACTCTGGTGGATCCTTGTCATCAAGGCTCGGCAACTCCATGGTTTCACAAGGTATCAGACTCATTACTGCTTATGGTGGTACCGAGTTCGGCTCGCCAACATTTGCCATGACACGTCCTGGCGACGAGCTTGATTGGGCGTATGTGGAGTTTAGCGACCGTGCGCCGATCAGATGGGTGCCTCAGGGTGATGGGACGTTTGAGTGTCAGTTTCTGGTATGTGAATGTTGTTGACTCTAGCTTCTTTGTATAATGTTCGAGCTGGCACGATTCAAATTAGACTATGGATAGGCATTTGCTCACCGTCGAAAATATACCTGATGTCAGAGGGTATGCCACTTCTGACCTTTTCAAACCTCATTCTACAAAGCCTTATCTGTGGAAGATGTGTGCAATAGATCCCTCCTGCCCTGACATTGTCAGACGATTTCTCCAGCGTTGGGCGCATTGACGATGTCATAATCCACTCGTCTGAGGAGAGGACTGTGCCGGGATCTATGGAAGACATTGTCATGAGTAGCCCATAGTCTGTGTTATCCAATGCCATTTAACTTGTATCCTACTTATCTTTTGAGCAGTGTTTTTGAGTACTATCATATTCGGTCGTGCCCACAATCGGTCCGGCATCCTCATCGAGCCCAAGGACCAATACGCTATCGATGTCACAGATCAGACTCAGATCACGAAATTGAGAAACACTATTTGGTACATAGTTGAGTGATTAATGTTTGCTTAGGTCCATGGTGGAAGAAGCCAACAAGGTCGCCCCGGCGTTCAGCAAGATATTCGAGGAAATGATTCTCATCACTTCGAAAGATAAGCCTCTTTCTTGAACATGGAAAGGTACCGTTATGCGGAAGCTGGCTCTGAAGAATTATGACAATGAAATCGAGAAGCTGTAAGTCGCAGACCATTATATAATTGCTGCATGGGTTTTTCCAATGCCACTATCTATACACCGTTGAAGGAAGTGCGAAAGGACAAGACATCGTACCTCCTGTTACTTGGGAAGATGAACATGTTCGGGTCTGACTCCTCCAACAGGCTGCAGATCTCCATTCGGGCAAAGCATTCTCAATATCAAGAGATCTTTTCGAGCAGGGATTCGATAAGTTGGTTGTCCTCTGCAACCTTGTTATAACAATTCTCATTCTCTCCGGAAAAGTCTGAGCGCAACAATCCTTCGTCTCCGAATCGTCGGCGCTTTACAGGGAAGCCAGGATAGTTCTATGGTAAAAGCCGCAGAGAATATAGCACAAAATATGGTCTATACATACCTGTCTATTGAGGCACTTACAATGCTCGCCAAAATAATTGCTCATCCTGAGGGATATCAAGGCGGAAAGAACGCAAAAGCAGAAATAGAAGTGATGATTGACAAGTACAGCACTGGTTTGGAGGACTCACCAGTTATCACCAGCGGCACTTTCCCTATGCCTGAGAACAAAGTGGTCCTACTGACAGGGTCGACTGGAAACCTGGCTTCCCAGATCCTCACTGATCTTTTACTCGATCCATCTGTTGAGCTTGTGTATGCTCTGGATCGTGCATCTACAGTCTCAGCTTCGATCCTCAAACGCCACACTGAACGGTTTGTCGGCAAAAAGGCTAGATGCGGAACTCTTACGGTCTGACCAGCTTGTTTGTGTGGAGGGAGATACTTCAATGCTCAGCCTTGGTTTATCAGCTGAGCTCTACAACAAAGGTAAGTACGTTCGTCCTCCATTGATCTCTGAAAGCTTCCTTGCTCCTGTTGAATCACTTCTTTTCTCCCCTTGCAGATTCAGGACTCCGTAACTGTTATTATCCACAATGCCTGGCGCCTTGACTTTAACCTTTCGCCGACGTCATTTGAACTGAACGCTCGAGGCATTCGCAGGCTCGTTGACTTTGCGCGTTCTGGATCTCATCCTGAGTTGGTTCGGTTCGTGTTTTCATCGTCTGCAACGTCAGCACAAGCACGTGGACGCATTGACATACCATTTCCCAAGGAAATCATGGCGGACGCCGCTGTTGCGATAGGGACTGGTTATGAAGAGGGGAAGTATGTATCGGAAAGAGTACGTACTACCTTTGTCCCCTCCAGAACCTACTTTGAGCTTATTTTATGTTTTTTTTTTTGCAGATATTCGCAGAGACAGACAGCCTCTCTCCCGGAGTACGTTACCTTTATTTTTCTAATTTGTGATCAGGATGCATTCTTTGTGGGCTTGCATGTAGTTTATCTCCTGGCTGCCTATGCATGCAGTCTCAAAGATTATCATTGATATCGCGCTTTCCGGTGAAAAGCTTCCGGAGGCTATCATTTGATTCATCCTCGGCCTTCACAGTGGAACAGGATGATAGACGCTGTCAAAGTGGCATTGGATAAGGATGTGTCTCCCTTACGCATGGTATCTTTCCAGGCACGCGTTGCTCTGCTATAACAACTTACTAGGTATGCCAGCGCCGCAGACATTAAAGTTATTGTGAGTATTTTTTGGTGATCAACTCCATTCGACCTTGATAATAACTCATTGATTCCATTCATATTCTCTAGCCAGCTGTGAAGCTTCTTGAGTTCTTCCGTGCAATGTCTGAGTCTGACAATGTCATTCCTGAGGCCGGTAATTGTGAAGCCAAGATTGGTGGACTGGCTAAGTTTGCAACCGCCAAGATACAAAACCTAAGTCAGACGATGAGAGAGATGAAGCCCATTTTTAGAGACGTCAATCGATGGGTTGACTATTGGCGCTGTTCTGAATTTTTGTAATTAAAGTGACAAATGAAAGATTGAAACAGTGGTAGAATTGTAGCCGGTCTAGTAATCAGTTCTTCCACCTTACAGAGTTCGATATGAATGAATGTTCAAAAAGAAATTTCTAATCTCTCCTCGCAATACTCTTGCTGCTATTGTTCATCTTCTGAAGTAAAGGTATGCATTCTTATGCGAGGAGCCTAAGATCCCAGCGTGGGTAGGAGTATAACGAGCTCAAAAGGGGAGGGAACGGCAAGGCGCGGCGGCTGATTGAGGGCTGATATAAGCATTTGTAATTAATTGGAGCTGAGAATATATTTTGTCTTTGTCTTGTCTTTGTTTCAGGTAATGTAGCTATAGCTAGGAATATATATATTCTAGTCTATTCAGAAGGCTGCTGGTTGTTGACACCAACGATCTTCAACTCCTATCTTAGCCTCCGTCACTCTTTGCACAGTTCCACACTCCTTACCTGTCTTGCGCCACACTTGTCCAACAAATGGGATCATCTACTTCCACATGTGAGTAGTATCATCTCCGTCCAACTTGCAAGTTTTAATCTTTTCTTGTTTCAAAGCATCTCTGATATGGTACCTTTATTTACATTACACAGCAGTTGAGCTCAACCTACCTGCCTTCTAGTTCCTCGACCTCACTGTCGAGCTCATCGTCAACCTCGGCAGCAGCAATACCCACTTTGAGAACCACGACGCCGACAAATCCAGAAATACCAACAGCATTCACCAGCTCTGACCTATTGTTGGTTTATCTCACCTACACAAAAGCCATAAATAGCTGTAAGGACCTCCATGAAGTAGTTCAGTTCAAAGGCTAACATGTGGTTACTGAGCACCTACACCCATGGCTACAGAAAATCGGGTATAATGTATGTAGGTGGAAGAGAAAAGAGAAACATTTTGCATCTGATTCTCGACAGATTTCTAAGAACATCATCAACAAGCTGACCTAAAGAGTCATGGAGCTGGTTTTCAGACCGCCTCCCCCGTCCAATTTCCAGAGTTAGTGAATCTATTGATTTGACGTCGACCCCAAGACCCAACTCAGGGGATGCTGAGGACGCTGTACTCACGGCATCTTTGAGTTCCTGGTTCAACCCCTGGACGTGGTACTCGTCCGCCTCCACCTCTACGCTCGTTCCTACACCTACTGCACCTGCAAGTACATCCACAGAACGACATACGCCCCGGGCAAGAAACCGGAAACCGAAACAATAACGGGGTCTGCACTCACAGGAATCAGGGAGGTAAGAGACGCAGTGGGTGCGCACACCGAGACTTCGAAAGTCTCGGAGCTGGAACAGTTACCGAGGACGCTTAACCCTGTCGAGGCTACCATCGCCCCGAACAGGTCCGGATGGGCATCTTTCTTTTCCTCGAGATCTTTCATTATCAAGACTATCGCTGCTCCACCGGCGCAGAATGTTGAAAGGAACTAAAATGGGATGGAGGTAATGGATGCGCCTAGTAAGCGAGGCCTGGAATAACGCCCCTTATTCCGTCACTCCTTGTTCTTGGGCTAGAAGACCAGGATTTGAGTGGATTACTTTGGTCCAAAAGGAAAATATGTTCCTAGACCTATTTTGCAGAGCAACCAACCTACCACTAAGTCACATGATCTCTGGATCCTTCTCTATAGCCCCATCAATAAAGAGGCTTAACAGTTGATTTTTTGCAGCACTAAATTGTGAATATTTCAAGAACCACTATGGTATATGCTGGACCTGTAGGTTGGTTGCCAACCAGTTTCTCAAGTGCTATCCAATGATATCCTGATTTTCCAATTCTGCCCAGTAGTTCATGAGAAAATCCAGGAACAATGGAAATTTTTGTTGGTGTATGTTATTAAAATAGCATACTCCTTGTTCCTGAGATAAAAGACTAGGATTTGAGCAGATCACTTTGGTCCAACAAGGAAATATGTTCCTAGATCCATTCTGCTGGGCAACCAACCAACCATTAAGTCACATGACCTCTGGATCCTTTGCTATAGCCCAATCAATAAGGAGGTGTAAAAGTTGATTTTCCAAATAATAAATTGAAAATATCACAGTGGCTACTATAGCATATGCTAGACCTGTGAGTTTGTAGAAACTCAGGCTCTCAAGGGCTATCCAATGGTATCCTGATATCACCATTCTGCCCAGTAGTTCATGAGATAATTCAGGAACATTGCAAATTTATAATGTTTTATATTATTAAAATAGCATACTTCTTGTTCCTGGGATAAAAGACTAAGATTTGAGTGGATCACTTTGGTCCAATAAGTAAATATCTTCCTAGACCTATTCTGCTGGGCAACCAACCAGCCATCAAGTCACATGACCTCTGGATCCTTTGCTATGGCCCAATCAATAAGGGGTCCAAAAATTGATTCTTTAAGCAATAAAATGTAGATATTCTATCAGCTACTATAGTATATGCCAGACCTGTAGGTTGGTAGAAAACCAGTTTTATGAGGGCTATCCAGAAGTACTCTTCTCATGAGAATTCACCCAGTAGTTCATGAGATAATCTAGGAACAATGCAAATTTTCTAATATCTTGTATTTTCTAAACAGAGTACCTATTGTTCCTGGGCTAGCAGTCTAGGACTTGAGCAGATTACTTTGGCCTAACAGGAAAATATTTTTCTAGACCTATTTTGCTTTTCTACCAACTAGCCAACAAGTCCTATTACCTCTGGATCCTTTGCTATGGCCCAATCAATGAGAGGGTCTAAAAGTTGATTTTCAAGCAATAAATTGTAATTATTGCAGGAACTACTATAGTATATGCCAGACTTGTAGGTTGGTAGTTTGAGTGAGCATATCATTTTGGTTCAAGAGGAAAATATGTTTCTAGACCTATTTTGCTTGTCAGCCAACTAACTGATAAGTCACATAATGTCTGGATTCCTTGCTATAGCCCAATCAATAAAAGAGTCTCAAAGTTGATTTTTTAAGCAATAAATTGTGAATATTTCAGAAACTACAATAGTATATGTCAGACCTGTAGGTTGGTAAAAGACCAGCTTTTTAAAGGCTATCTAAAAATACACTCACTATGAGATTTTGCCTAGTAATTCATGAGATAATCCAGAGACATTGCAAATTTTCTGATGTATTATATTTTCAATATAGTATACATCTTGTTCCTAGATTAGCAGTCTAGAATTTGAATAGATCCTATAAATCAAAAAGAAAAATATGTTTTTAAATATATTTTTTATTTCTACCAATCAACAAATAAGTCACATGATTTCTAGATCTTTTGCTATAATTCAATAAAAATAATCAAGGGCAGTGGCAAGAAACCTGGTATTTATTGGCACTCACAATCAGAGTAAGTATATTCTGCAATGTTTTTTTAGTATTTTTCCACTCTATGATGTGATATAGAAGCATTTTTATCTGATTAGTTTTGTAAAGTCTGTAAAGTCTGTTTAGTATATTAAAGTCCAGATCATTTTGTTAGTTAATAATTTATTTTATATTTGTTTTATTTTGATTAGCAAATTAAAATTATTACATAAGCAAATCGGCACTCACATTTAGAGTGCCACTTGTATTATATTATAAATTTAATTTTTTTTGTCAAAACTTTAGCTACAGCTATTCATTCTTTCTAAAAGTAGCCACTCTGATGAAGATAGTAAACTAAAAAGCAAGCTATTATTATTGTATAAATTATTGATCTGCATATAAAAAATGTATTAGCACTGTTTAATATAATAGATATATCAACTATTAACAACAAGCTTGTGTCAAAGATAAAAGGCAACAGTTTGTGAGTAGCACTTATTTTGTTGATATTATTAGTTTGAAAATGCTTCAAAACAGTTTTTTATTGAGCCAAGAAACAACATAAACTATGTGTAATAAAAGTAGGATCAATAATTGAATTATTAATAGAAAAGAGCTATTCAAAATAAAAAATAAAAAAAATTAAAGTAGCATGTACAAGCTATTAAATATTTGATGAACTTTGTAGTTGGCATAAATCTGAGGGCAATCAAAACATAAACAGTGAGCATGTGTTTGATCAGCACAGGTCAGAACTGAGTGAACACACTATAGATCATTTCTAACATGGAATGAGGTGCTTTAAAGAAAGACTGGATGAATTGCACATCCACCTACTCATGAAAGAGGAAAAGTGACGCACTAGCTGCGAGCGTGCGAACACGGCTTGAGGTGCCGGGTCAACTGGATATCCACCTGCTTACATCAGCCACCTGCTTGTGAAAGAGAAAAAAAAAGGTTACTGAATCTGGCTCAGCATGGGTGGTGGTGATACCAATTTGACGTGCGACGGCGGCAGCTGTAAGGCCAAAGTCTCCAGTAACCATGACAAAACAAACACCTGCTCTCCTGCAGTTCTTTATGGTGCCAGAAGATTCAGCATGAGGAGGGTCCATGAGGCCAAGAATGCCGACAACAGTAAGTTTCTCGAGGCCTTTCTTTGTGACCTCGGTAGTGAAATCGTTGGTGCCGACTTCGTGGTAGGGGATGTACTCGCGCATGCGGATGAGGATCACACACTGACTAGCGTGAGACCACTTCTCCTGTGTTGCAACGAGTTTAGCACGAGTAGCCGAATTAAAAGGCCCAACATTGTTTGTGCAAGCAGAGAAATGGGATATGCAGTGGAAATAAGGATGTCCAGAGCACCCTTGACAAAGATGATACCGCTTGCTCATTTCTCTGAGTTTTGGGATGACGGGGAATTGTTCATGGTGAGGTTAC
>QFEW01012958.1:0-11273 GCA_003316525.1 Termitomyces eurrhizus
AATATAATATTATTAATTACATTATTATATATAGTTATACCAGCTGCTTACAAAGCAGCTTATTTTTGTGTTGATACTACATAGTCAATAGACCGGACTGGTCTGATTCTGTGCAGTGTGAACCTTAAGCTCTCACAAATCCTGTAACTTCGTTACATAGGCAGACAGCAAAGTAGTCTATTGTGCTTCATTTGTTAATATCAAGTTAGACAGATTGTTCATAGACTTGTAAGCTCATCCAGCTCATAGTATAAAGTAATAACTACCAAGTGATAAAATTGAAAGTTAATATTCCTGCTACTTTAGTAGTGTGTTTTATAGTCTGTGAACAACATTCATAGTCTTACCATTCATCATGTGCATCACATCATGTTCTCTGGTTTCAGTCTTTTGTTTGTCTCTTTTTCTTTCTTTTTTTGTTTTGTTCTATTCTCCAATCTCTTTTCCTCTCTCTATTTTTATTTATCTGCATGAGCATTCTGTTGGCCAGTTGCAGATTTCTGTCACAATCTGCCCTGACCCCAGACATCTGGAAACCTCAAACTCTGGAGGTCACCTTGCAACTCCATCTCAGGCCTTTCCAACCTCCAGAACAGTGGACCAGCATACCTAAACCTGATTCTGATCAACTCCAATAGCTACTATCAGCCATTAGCATCACTTATCATCTCAGCACTAGCACCCATCAACTTCTTGAGATGTTGGCTAACATATGACCCCTCAGCCCTGACCTCCACCAACAACTCTCTGACACTGGCTTTGACTCCTGGACCTCAGCCAACACCAAATCTGTGCTTCAGATCTGATGCCACCCTCTGACCTGCACCTTGTCAACTTAAACTCCTTTGAATGCCCCCCCAACATCTAGCCTCCCCTTAGATGACCTTGCTGACTCCTTTTGAGTAGCATTCCAGTCTTCTGAAATGCCAACATCTTCAGATACCTGGGCCACCAGCTAACTGGGCCCCCACCTCAACAAGTACTTAAACTGTAGCTAGCATCCTATTACAGTAGTCTTGATATTGCTTAAACTTTTGTCTTTTGTCTTCATTTATTACAATCAATTTATTTTTCCACTCTCAAAGTCTTCTTGTCTTTAGTCTCAGTCTTTTGGTCTTCATCTCAGTCTTTTGGCCTTTGTCTCAGTTTTCTAGCCTTTGTCTCAGTCTCTCAGTTTCTCCTCAGTATTACTTTGCCCTCTACCTAGCTCCGTTCTACTTTGTCAACTCTTGAACCTTATCCACACCCCTCTCTCCTCCACCCCCACAAAAATTTAATATTCTGCACAAGCCCCAGAAGACCCCCACTTCTCTTTGAAACCTCTGAAGCCTGCTTGTCCCCTCCATCATAGGTTCATAACTGTCTGTAAATATCAAGTCCACCTAGTAAGGACTCACTCATCTGTGGAAGCCCTCATAGTCAGTAGAACCTGACATAATATCAAGACTCTCTCTTACCTCATTCTTGATGTCTACACACAACACAACCCACTATTCTGCTGGCTACCTGACCAACACCTATGGTTGCTCAGAAAACTACAGCTATAGCACCCCTTAGTCTTTGTATTTTCCTTTTATCTTCAAAGCCTATTTGGCACTCCACTTCTGGGTCCTAAACCCAAACAGAGCCTCCTATAGACACTCTGCTAGCCAGCTACTTTTCCTGGATTGGCAAATGTATGCCAACAACTCTGCTATGACTGGCTCCTACAGAATAATTTCCAGAAAACTTCTGGAGACTCTCTGGGGAGCCACCTAAAGTCTTCATACTATGGCCTCAATCTTCTCAACCACAGTATTTCCCCTCAACCATCAAAATCTCCAAACTCCCATATCTGAATTGATCTCACCCCATGGCCATCCCATCAGCCTGACTTCTCTTTTCCTCTCTAGAGCACTGAACAAAAGGCTATCTTTGGCAACAAGAAAAGGTGCTGTGCATGCTGCACATAACTACCACAGAATTTGCCCAATATATATGTGCCCTCCTGATCATTCTCAGCTGCCACAATCTCCAAGGTATCTTAGAAGACTGAGCCAACTGACTCCTCATCTTCTACAACCAGCTCAGAAGGAGATCCTATCTGACAACATCAAAAGCACCCTGCAAGTATGCTCTGAGATGAGCTCCAAGCCCTCCTCAACAAAATCCATACCAAGCTTGCTCTTTTTATATTCAGAGAAACAAACCTTATTTTGGCATCCAAGAGAACCCTCTGCCTTCAAACCAGCAACAACAAAAGAAGCTCAACACTGCTTCTGCCATCCTATGATCTCTGAACCTGACTGGGGGCCTCTTCAAGCAATCTGCTGCCTATACTATTGGACTTTCGGCCCACCTCCAGGCCTACTTGGTGCCCAGTGCTTTCAACACCTGAGCACAAGTGGCAGAGAACAACCCTCCACCCTCAAAGGCCAATCTCACCTCTGAAAGTGACAATACTTTGGAGGATATTCTCTCCTATGTCAATGAACCTCAAAACCTAGAGAACTCTCCATTTGAGTTCATCCACGACTGCTTCCCCTACATAGACCTAAGGCCTCCCTGGGCCTGAGAAGGACCCCTGGACCTCCACAGCACCACCTAGCCTCAGCCAGAACAAGGCCCAAGCTATTCTGAGCTCCTCCCAACCAGAGACCCTCACACCCTCTTTATGGCCAACAACCTGCCTGACCTGCCAAACAAGGTCCACCCCAACCCCCTCCACCCTCCAAGCAGCCTCTACATAAGGCTTTAGGCCCCAACAGCCCTCTATTCCCACGTAGAAAACCCCTCAATTTCCAGTAGGCTTCTGAGCCACTATTCAGAGGTTACAGATGGCCTTTAAAAGAGGGACTTTCAGGAGAATAGAGCACTGCTGCAGATGCCTTTCTGCCTCATACAGAGGGAAAAAACCACTACTACTACTATAATGCTGCTCCTCATATAACTAAAACCTCCAGGACAACACCTGGAATGCCCTTGTCTGCAAAGAAAAGTTAGATATTCAGAAGCCTGAACTTTTCCATGGTTGCAACCTCCAAAGGTGGCAAACTTTCTTTATGCAGTGCCTCAACATGTTCCAAGCCAAACTGGTTACCTTCCAGCTTGAGAGCTTCATGTCACATTTGCTGCCTCATATTTACAAGGCTTAGCCTTCAACCACTACACAGCTTTTCTCTAGTTTGACCTTAACAATCCTGTATTATTCTGGTAGATGGCTTTTATACAGGAGTTCTCTAGCAGGTTTGGTATCTTTGACACCATTGCAGAGGCTAAAGAAAACCTCTTCAATCTTTGAATAAGGTTTGAGGAACAATTTACTGCCTTCATTGTCTGATTCCATTGTCTGATTCAAAAAACAAAATAAGATGGAACTACAATGTCCTCCAATTCACCCTTTGACATGCTTTACCCCAATAAATCAAGGATGTCTTCTGTCTTGCCTCTAAATAGGTCATATACAATGGCTACAAGATCCTTGTAACTCAAATCAACCAAGAGTACTAGAAGGATCACAATTACTCCACTTCTCTGGCAGCCTCTCTGAAGGTCTGATCCAAAGAACCCCTCCATGCCCAGTTTCCAGATGTAGCTCTCCAGAACCATCCTAGGTTCCAGCGCTCTGATCCTCCACAGCCCTCAATGCTGCTAATGTTAGTGAGTTCTTCAACTCTCTCCCCAGAAGCCTGACAGCCCTGACTACCCCACTGACAAGGACCTCAAAAATAATGACAAAGCCCTCTATACAAACTGAGTCTGGAACTGTAATGGAGTAGGCTGTCACAGCCTATAATTTGGTCACACTTGTTACAGTAACTCTTTAGTCTTTATCCTTTACCAGTCTCTATGCTTGTGTAGTTGCCATTCTTGCTATAGAATTGGGTCATATGCACTTGGGACACTAAGAAACTGAACTCAACCTGTACTTTGTTACACTTTTTTGCATATCCAGCTCCAATGGCTTTGTCACACACTGTTACTGAACTATAGCAGAGACTTGGCTACAACACTGCTTATCTTTTGACTTCTGGACTCTTTGCTGGACTTTTGGGATGCTTTGGACCCTCTATCAGTGTCTCTTCTTGGTTGCAGGATTAGGAGAGGTGTGGACAAGATTTGGAGATGTTTATGAGTAAGAGATGATAAGCTGGCATAAAGATTGGATCATATCTTGGGAGCAAGGCCACAGTTTGCCCCATCTCATTTACCATTGTGATCTCCTCATGTCCAGAATCCTTTTGATACCTGGATGGCCCTCAAATTTCACTCTCTCCTCCTCTACTCTCAAATTTTTGATATTTTACAAATTTGCCTATATCTTGCAATTCACTGCACCAATTCTCTGGATTTTAGCACCATGGGAAGCGCATTGCTTCACTCCTACCAACGGCCCCATGATTGGCCCAATCCAGACCATGGTGCTAGCTCAAGGTTGTTGGTTGTGGTATTTTCACTATTTTGTAGATATCTTGCAATTTGTAGAACCATTTGGCTCAATTCCTATAGTGTTGGATGTGCCTCAACATGCCCTTCCCAATGGTACCCAGGTGTATATTACTTTAATCTATGGTTCTTGCTTGACATCATTATTTTTGTCTATTACCTCCTCCCTCTTTATTCTTATGGGGAACCTATGTATCAGGATCTTTCTAGACCATTCCTGTGATGCATTTATGGTCACTTCCTGCCCCTATCAACTATCCAGTCCATTTCTCAGTTATTGTTCCAGGATTTGCTGTGGTGTTTAGCTTGGCACCCTCTCTATGTGCATCTGCATGGTTTGCATAATTGATTTGACTTTATACTCATTTTCTGGTAGATCCAACCTCTATTCATCTTCACCATGTCATTCTTTGACACTGTTCATTAGCTTTATTTCATTTCATACATGCTTTGCACCTCTGGTGTTATTCTGAGGAGGCTTTTGAGGTAATCTGAAAGAGTGGACTTCTGTTTGTTTGATCAACTATGACATGATTATTTTTGCATTCATATCTCCTCAGCATTTTTTCTTTCTTGCGCTTGCCCTGGTAGCTCACGATTGACTGTGTGCAACCTGCTAGAGTGTCTAGAGGCTAGAAATAATGATAAATATAGATGTATTCCATATTTGCACATGAGCATCAAAACTCTGTTCTCCCACTCTTTCCATTCTTTTTTATGACGTTTTGCAGAGCCAATGTGCTCTGCCCACCCTGTTGATGCTGTTAGTGTCAACTTTGATCTATCCAAGAGTTTTTTTCTTGGAGAGAGAGGAAAGGTAGACCCCGGCACAAAATTTGAAGGGGCACATAGGAGGGGAGGATAGAATGACTATATGGAGTGGAGGACAACCTGACTAGGCAAGCAGACACAATGGATGATGAAGGAGCCTTAGCAATGGAGGAGTACATTACTGGAGTAAGCACCACTATAGGAAAATTTTTTTTTCTCTTCTTTCAGATTGGTATTCAATCTCAAAGGGGAGTATGTAACAGAATAGGCTGTCACAGCCTATAATTTGGTCACACTTGTTATAGTAACTTTTTAGTCTTTATCTTTTACCAGTCCCTATGCTTGTGTAGTTGCTATTCTTGCTATAAAATTGGGTCATATGCACTTGGGATACTAAGAAACTGAACTCAACCTGTACTTTGTTATAGGAACCCTGACAGACCCTAAATCAATGTTCCCAAAGAAGTCTAAAAACAGCGATGCTGGAAGGGCATCTGCCTCCTCTGCAGAGAGCTCAGACACTTTATTGATAGTTGCCCAAAATGCCAGACCATAGGATGGGTAGTATGGACCCTCAATAAAGAAGAGTGCGACTTCTGATTCACAGAAAACAACCTGGCAATTTAGATACAGAAGACACTCTGAATTGCAGGCCAGACTTCAACATCTTTCTCACTCTAGTATCACACATTTGTGCTATGGCTAAACCCTTTTTGAATACCTTTTTAATACACACTCTTTTGCCTTTGTCAGATTCTGCTGAGTCAGGGGCTTTCCAGAAAAGCAATGCCCTTACAAGATGGACTTGATCTACATGTACTTGGGTGGTCTGGAACTCCAGACCATGCTTTGAAGTTCAAGACGCAAACAAGGGATTCCTGGAATAAGAGATAGTCCAGAGATTGGGAGAAGTTGAAAGAATGAAGGGGTTAAGGTCAAATTGAGAACCAGGGTTCTAAAACAAGACCAGGATTAGTAAACTTTAGGTCACAAAGTGCATACCAATCTTAAGAGCATGTGAATAAGTTGAGCATACCAGTCAAAGCATGCCAGTCAGTGCATACCAGTCAATCAAAAGAGCATGCAAATAATCAATGTAATATCAAGACTAAAGTATGACAAGTAGGGGCTACTCTGGGTTCTTGAAGGGTTCCAAGATGTCTGAGATGGTTCCAGGAGTTAATGGGCAGCAGCAAAAGGAGGGGAAATTGTATACCAGGAATTATGCATGCAGAGTGTGCAATTAATTGGCATGAAGAGATGGCTCTGATGCATGATGTGTGATAGCTGGGGTGATTGACATGATCCGATGATCTAATTGTTGATTGTCATACTAGCAGGTGGTTTCAGGGTCCATGGTGTGGGCTGTTAGGGGGCACACGTGATGATGGGGCTTGATACACATGATGGTGGTGGAAGCAGTTATGATAGTGGGGGTGAAGTTGGCAGAAAAGTTCCAGATAGAGTTCCAGATGTGTCCCAGAGTAGTTCCAGGTGGGAGGGGTCATGACAGCCTCTGCCTCAATCTCTCCCCCTCTGAACTATCCTTGCCTCCTCTCTGAAACCCGTCAACACTCTTGTAGATAGCAGCAGCACCACCAACAACTTTATCAACAAAGCATGGGTACTTCTTACACTCCAACCTCCTCAAAAACTCCCATCCTTATATATCTCTAGCTCTTCAGTGGCAGCATCTCCTCCACTGCACTGCTAGGGCCAGAAGATGTTTTTAATGAAAAAAGAGTCAAAAAACTCTGTCATCTGTTTCTTGGTCAGCTTTTTACTGTAAAAAGAGGCAAATTTCCTTTGTTTAGAAACTTTTTCCATCAGAAATTGACACATTAGAAATGGCATAACAGGTTTTCTTTTGACTTTTTCCTGAGAAAACACAATTGAGTGCCAGCAGTGCTGGTGATATCACCTACTTCATACACATGTCAGTAATTTTTGCATCTAGCCACCACCAAATTCTCAGGCTCCTGATCATCAAGCTCCATGCTGCTACCCTCCTCATCCTTGGGCTTCTCTGGTTGTGTGCCACAAACCTCCAAATTGACTGGCAAGCCCCCACTTTCTATCTCAACTGCAACACTATTCAGGAACCCATTTTTTTTGAACTCCCCAACAATTCTGAGTCCTTCAGAAGAGGCCCCTCTGCCTCTACTCTTGCTTTGCTCAATTTTTTGTCATACACATACATTTCAGTAATGCTACCAAGCCTCTGCTGGCCCTTGTTGACAGTAGGGCCATCAGAATGTTCATTAGCAATTGACTGAACTTCTCCTACTCTGAACTCTACAAACCTCTTAAACTCCACTTGTTTGACAGAAATAACTCTATCTCAGGCCCCATTATCAAGGAGCACACTACTACAATCACCCTCAACAACAATCTCATGTTTCTAGCTGACTTCCTGGCTATTCAGCTCCTAAAATCAACATCTATCATTCTAGGCCTCCTCTGGCTCCACAAGGTTAACTCCAACATCTATTGAACAGACCTCACCATGACTTTCTCCAATCTCAAAGCCCACCTCACTGCTGCCATTTGCCTTTACCCCAAAAACCTGAGCAAACTAGAATATTCTGGTTTGCTTTCACAGGATCCTATCAAGTTTTCCCTGAATGTTTTCTAAAACCCATTATCCTGCTCAAAACTATTGACCCCCATCTCTTATTTTTTCCAGCCTCAACCCTTCTCTGAGCCATCTTCTAGAATAGCCAGAAGCTCTAGACATCAAGATCATTGGCCTCACTCTCTTTGCCTACATTTTCCAAGATGGCATTCTGGCCTATCAATTCTAAATTTCTCTAACACTACCTAAAGAACATCTCCAAGAGAACAAAATCAGCACTGGCACCAGGACAAAAGAGCAGATCCTCACTGAAGTTGTCCCTCCCAAATACTATAAGTTTGCTGATGTCTTTTTTAAGGGTAGCACCAAGGATGTTCTTCCCATTGTCTTTATAACCACAAGATTGATCTCAAGGATAGTACTGCCTCCCCACTTGACAAGGTCTACAACATGTCCAAGGTCGAGCTCTGGACACTCAAGAATTACCTGTTAAAATTGTCTGTTGCATGCATTCCATTATGATCATCATTCTACTCCAAGTTCATTCTATCACATGTATTCTCCATGTGATTATTCTTTATTCACATGTATATAGTTTTCTAGCAGTATATAAACTGTAGATAGATCACCTGAAGTCCTCACTCTTTCTGACTTTGGACTTCAGCTGCTTTAGTGACAGTTTCTGTCTCCTGTGCTTTGCCTGTCTTTAACACTACCTTGATGACATGCTGGAAAAGGGGTTCATCTATGTCTTGATTTTTACTGTCAAGGCCCCAGTCTTCTTCACTAAAAAGAAAGACAGATCTCTCTGACTCTGTGTTGACTACCAGAGACTCAACAAGATTATCAAGAAGAATTGATATCACCTCATCGGTGACCTCACCAACCAACTTCAAAAAGCCAAGGTATCACAATCTGTTATCTTGGCATACCACACAAACCCCGACATGCCACAATCTGGCACACTACGTGAGCCCCAACATGCTCTCATTATCCAACCAAGCAACTAGCACTGGTGCCCATCTACAAACTCTGAGCCCCACCAATCACCTTTGACATTCAGCTCTATGCCTACCTACAAGCTCCAACTGACCTTCTCTGGCATTTAGCCCAATGCCCACTCATAAGCCCTGACCAATCTCCCAGTGCCACACTTATACCTGGACAATACACTGCACAGGACTTGTACCCAGACAATACAATGCATAGGACTAATTATATAAAGTCTAGCCCCAGAGCTCACCCAAATGCCACAGACCTTAGCCACTGCAGGTATATAGCTGGTAGCAAGTACTCTATTAGAAGTAGTCTTGATATTGCTATAACTCCTGCCTCTATACTTTTTTGTCTATCTTATATCGTTTGCTCAATTTATTTTCTTACTCTCTCAAGTCTCCCAGTTCACTAAGTCTTTGTAACGTAGTTACAGTTGTAGAAATTCCAAGTCCTTAGTCACACGAGTGAATCAGACTAGCGTCTCGATTTCAGCTATGTAACACAAGAAAAAGAACTAAGTCCAAATAACTATAAACACTAGTATAAATGCGACGTTACGTCGCATAATAACAAGATAATTAACGCAATATATAAGTGTGGGCCGTTACATGCCCCCCATTGAGATCGTTATCACGATCTAACATATCCATTGCACCGAAGACTCACTTGCTTCTTCGATGCAGTTGTAATTGTTTTTTTTTTTTTTTGGGTGGGGCAGCGTTGCCGCCCCTGCGTCTTCATCTCTCAATATAGCCAGGCGCTACTGCACCACTCTCCCACGCGTGCGGTCCTATCTACGCCGAGTATCCTGATGGGGTGGGAGACGGGCTAGGAGCCTCGCCCTGCCCGCTGCCGCTCTCATCTCGTAAGTCGACGTTAGTCGACGACGATGGTTGAGCCTCCACCACCTCTTCGGGGGCAGCCATTTCCGTATCCTCCAGGGCGACGTTAGTTGCCTCAGTGTCCGCCAGGCGCCCTGGTGGTGTCAGGATGGGAGGAATATCCTCCCGCGGTCTCATCCGCAGATACTCGAAGTTGGGGTTGGTACCAATATAATAGTACATTCCCCTGCTCTGTGTGGGCATGCCTGCCCTCTCCTCCTCACGGGTTTTAAACAAAAGGCGGTAGCGATCGTCCGCATCCATCTCCTGCCACCCGTCCCAGTTCAGGATGGCGGGAGGCACGCCGTACGTGGCCAAGCGATGATGTCGCTCGTTATCAGCTGCTCAAAAAATGTCGAGCGATACGGTGGGCTTGAAGAAGTGCTGCTCCATGTAAACTAATCCGTAGGTGTACGCGTGGTCCACCCACTCAACTGGGATACGATTCTGCAGCAGCACTCGAATAGCATCATCGTCGCTGAAATTCTGCGACGCGCTGTTGGGCATGTATACGCGGTGGCATTTGAAGCTGTCCCCGCCAATCGGCTGAAATGGGTGGTGAGCATCCTTCTCATTGAAGGCTGCTACAGCCTCCCTGTACAATCCAGGTCGTGCAAATACCAGTGCGAGCTGTCGCACTATAGTGGGTCGACCGGCTCCACTGGCACATACTGCCCGTGCCAAGGCATAACCAAAGAGCGTACGGTAGTGTATCCGATACGCCAAATCGAATGCCAGGCCGGTAAAGGCGTTATCCAGGCCTGGGCGGCCAAATACAATGGCGTACCACGCCAAAGTGTCAAGGTCAAATGGTTGTGCGGGCGGAGGGGGACGCATAGCCACAAGTTGCAAGCTGCCATCTTCCTTGTGCATTGTCAATCGAGAGGGTATGGTCACCCACTCCATCATGGCATCGTCCTCAGACACACCCGGTCGTCGAGGGTCGACGGGGGATGCCAACGTTGCGTTGTCCAGCGCATACCTCATCATATTGTCCCGGAAGTTGGCCTCAATCATCCCCGCAAAGTGCTGGAACTCCGTAAACAACATGTACGCCACAATACGTTCCCGCCGTGGAGCATGCTCGTTAGACAGGTACTTGAACAGCCTGTCGAGCTCGTGCGGGTTCATGGGGAATCCCCGTGGCGCATACTTGTAGACCATAGTGCGCGGTATGGCCGCACTCTTCTGGTAACACTGCTCAAAGTACGAGGCCTTATTGGCCTCGTTACCAAAGAAGACAGCATTGGAGTAAGGAGACCAATAGAAGTACTCTCCCAGGCCCCCCACAAAGCACGAGTTACGTCGTTCCACGTTATGGGCGTTCCATATGTACGCCCATAGCAAGTCCGGGATTCTCCCGGACTGCATCTTGGCCTGTCGTTCGACAAGGCGTTCTGCCTCCAGCTTCCGATTCGCCTTCTTTTTGCGCGCCTGCGCAAGATACAGCTGTCTCCCCAGGCGATCCATCGAAGACTCTCCAGGCCTACCCTCCTCGCCTTCCGATGCGGAGGAGGTGGAGTCCTGCCCATAATCACTGTCCTCGTCCACTACGTCTCCGAAGGCTGCCTTAGCCTTGCCTTTACCCTCCACCGTCCTGCCGGGAGCAGGTCGTGGATCACTCG
>QFEW01012970.1:0-15279 GCA_003316525.1 Termitomyces eurrhizus
TAAATTCTAAAATTATAAAGATCAGCTATAAAGTCCTATTCAAAATACATACTTTCAAGTCAAAAAGCCAGTAAACCTCCAAAAAAACAATTCTGACACAATAGATGGGTAAATCTGAAAATATTTTCAGCTTATCAATTTCAGATCAGCCACACATCTGATAGAAAATCTATACATAACAAAAATGAGCAACAAAAATCTTTAAAAGTTATCAGAAAGTGCAAATCATTAAAGATCAGTAGACATCTTTACAGAATAGAGCAAAAATATAATGTGTTCTTAAAAGGGAGACAGAAAATGAAGGATGTAGATAATCAATGATGGATTTGATAGATTTCATGGACTCTGAAAATTGCACAGCCACAAATTCAAAGTCAGCTTATTTAACAAGCTGCTAACAAAAATTAGCTAAGATTTTGATATTCTGACAAATCTTAAGTTAGCAATGCCAAAAAAAGATGAAGTTCACACAGGTCATCTGATTCTATATAGATGAGCTGTGGCTCTAGATCTCAAATAAGCAGCAAATTTTAATAAATCAATAGTAGCTTATTATTTTTCACTTCAAAAATCTTTATATAATCATGCTCCACCAAATAGAGTTTCTCTAAATAACTAATAAAACAAAGAAAAACTAGAAGCCACACTAGAAACCAGATATAAAGCTTACTACTTTGCATCTTTATAGTATATATTGGCTATTGGGCTAGCCAGTCACATATGGAGTCAGACTCAATAGCTGGCTGCAAAATGTATCAATATTTGTTGATTTTTATATTATATTGTAGTAACTGTGCAGCCTTGTATATGTACTTCAGTTGCAGTAGTGGCAAGCTTTCTCTACAGAGTTTTGATGCTACTTTACTTGCTCATTTTTACATACTTACTTATCTAATTATTCTATTACACTTACTAAATCTACTAAGGCAGGTCATTATAGACTTGTCCTTAGCTAATAATTTAGTAGAGATAGATAGCACAATTGTAACTTTGTAATATGAATAAGACAAGAAGTTAGCTTAAAGATGGAAAAAGAAATAATGGGTGGAAACATCTTTTTATAGTTCAGCAAAAAATCAGACACAAGATTAAAAATGACAATTTGCAATTGATATTTGCAATTAATGACTATTAGAAGATCAGTTTTCAGACTATGTCCAACTCTATTCCAAGCTTAGTCTGATGATGTGCTTATTTTAGCACATTTGAATAACTACTTGGCCTGTCCTATCTCTTTTTGTCTTCTAGTAGTCAGTCTTAAGGAGTCATATGCATGGATCTTACTTAGCATCAATTATTGTTAGTCATACTCCATTACATACCAGGGCTCAATTAGTAAGCAGTAATAGCACAGCCACTAATATAGTATATCAAAGCAGCCTGTAAATAAAATATTCTCAAACTAAACAATAGCAGTATTTTTCTAGCCTACATACTGAACTTATCGTAAGCTGTCTAGCAATGTCCAACTGCTTAGGTAGCCTTGCTGGTCCCTTGCTTGCCTCTAAGCTTGCTCAACTCCTGTTTGTAATCAGTGCTTGCTGGCTTTATAGAAGGAGTTCTGCAAATATTAAGCATTTTTCTTACAATGACAGTAATTGAGTATATTTCTGCAGTGGAAAAAAGCACACTGTAGATAAGGGATGCACTATCTGATGGATTGCATGCAATAATAATTGAATCAAAATAGAATTTAAAAAGGGGGTTATTGATTAGATTATAATATGTCTGTAGACATGAGTAGGGATAGAACATAGTCAATAGAGAATAAAATTGACAGCTGATGCTAAACAAAGATCAAGATAGCTAGACCAGAAAATCTGAAAGGTTCACAAAGACTAGAATACAGAGTAAGAAAAGAGTATGAAGCAAAGCTTGAGAACAGATGCCACAGAATATGAACTGTACAGAATTGCAGAGAGAGAGAGAGGAGTCACAAGTCTAAAACAGAAGAACCAGAATAGTGCTGAGATAGAGAATGATCCAAAATCAAAGTCTGAGAGTTGTGTCGAGAATAAAATTAATACTGATATCAAGTATGCCATTAGATCAGACAGTCAGAAGATGAAAGTAAATCAAGAGCAGAGAGACAAGAATAATTGATTAGCAGAAAGTATCCAGAAAGGTTATTGACAATAGCAAAAGTATAGTGTTCAACATCAAGTCAGACATTGATTAGTCAAGGACAACAGTTAAGACAAAACATCAGATAGATTCAGACCAAAGCTAAAAATGACAAGCTTAGATTCAAGGCTGAGAAATGTAAAATAAAAACCTATTTTTTTCGTTTTCTATCTATGCTCTTTTTATACTTTTTATACTTTGTCTTTGATTATTTAATTTAAGTTTTGACTACTGATCAGTCTCAGAATTCAAACTCTAATTCATTATTTTTTTCTAATCATTTTCAAAATAAGCTTTCAGATTAGTAAACAGTCTCAAAATAAGGTTTTTGATGATTGATCACTTCTAGACTCATAAATCTCCTCCAGCCCTTGTACATCTCAAGATTCTATGTCAAAGCTGTCATTTCCTGTCTTTCATTACTTTAACCTTCCACCTTTTGCTTTGCTAATTTTCCATATTGTTCTTGCTTTGTCTTTAAAATTTGACTTCTTTTGCATAACTTGCTCCCTACTATTATTCCATCTACAGACCACTTGTCACTACCACAATGCCATCATTATTTATTCTTCCTGAGGAACTCATGCCTGATGTTCAAGACATTGAAGAGCAGATTAGCAAGTAAGCTATTAATTCAATTTTTTTATTTTTATTTTGTTTCTAATGCTTTTCAAGTATGGCAACATCATTTTCAGACTAGACTGACTGTTTTATTTATAAGCAATGGTTTCTTAAAGTCTTTGTTTCTGCTGCTACTTTTTTTTCATATATCTGAAAAGCCTATTGTGTTGATATTTGATAGGTATAACTCATATAAAACACTAGCAATGCAGAAGGCTGTCTATATGCATAATATTATCTTATTTGCCTTTCTATCAAAAACAACTTGTAAGCTTCAGCTCCTTGGCATTGGCTCATTTGGCTCTATAAGCTACACATAGAACATGCAATGTGCCATTCAAGTAATTGAAAAGTAGTAATAGACCAATACAATTCTATTCATGAATATATGAAGATTAGGCTAGCAATAACTCCAAAAATCATTAAAACTTCATTTCAATTAACAGAAATCCATCTATTTAATCCAGATAAATTTACAAACATCAAGCATGGCATATTCAATTTAAGCCCATGTTTCTTCTTTATATCCTGATGCTATCTCATCTTCACCTCCTGCTGTTATAACAATGGCAATTGCAATAGTGATTACATGGAGACACTGAGCTCTAACTAGGAGCCAGAGACAAATATGCAACTAAAAGAAGAGTCAGTGTTTTATCTTAAGGATTGACATGAAGATGAGCTAGACTTTGACCTAGTACTTACTTCTTCAATAATTTCTAATGTTCTCTGCTCCTTCTTAGTCCCATTTACATCTACCCTGCAATCTCTATGCTATGTCTGTAATCTGATCTTTATTTATGGCATCACTTGAAATGATAATACCTGCTAGTGAACACATTTTATTAGCATAACAATTAGATTTCAAAAAGAACTTGTGCAGTCTGCAAACTCTCACTGTATCATTATCCAAAAAGAGCTTACAAATATGCATGTTTTTCTTGAAAACATGTGGAAAAAAGAAGACTGAAAGATCTATCAAGAAGTTTGTTGGTTTGTTTTCTGCCAGTTGTCATCAAAGCAAAGTTTCTGCATTAAATATAAAGTACCTATAAGTACAACTTAACAAAACTATCCTTGCTAATATTGTGACACATCTTGATATCAAAGCTATCAAAATATTAAAACAGCACATTCTGATTGATGTGACCTGTTGACTAGGGGGAAGGTGTTGATTGCCCTATCAGCCATAGTATATACTAACAATATCATAATAACTACTCACCTGGCAAAAAAAGCTTCAAAAAGAACAAATCTAGAAATTTTTTATGCTAGGATTAATGCTTCTGAGGCCTCTGAAGCATGGGAAACAACTGTATAAGACAGCAAAACCTTTTAAAACCCAAAAATTGCCTAAACAAACAATTGCACAAACAAGGGGCAAATTCTGGCTTATGTAAGCAGTCTGTATGTGGTGTTGAAGATGCCACACTTGTCTGAATGATAGCTAAAAAACCAGAGCATCTCAAAGGCTAAAAGTAGTACTAACAGATAGTGTTGAAAAAATAGAAGCAGTAAAGTAAAAAAAAATGACAGAAGAATTAAGAAAATGAATGAAGGGAGAATGAAGGAATAAGAAGTGAACAAGAAAAGGAACAAGGAGTCTTCTGACACAAGGCCAATGAGAACTGGCAGCCACCCATCAGCCTACCTTAATTAATGCCATAAGCTTGGTACTCTTAATTATCCAAAATAGGAATACCATGTTAGCACCTACTGCCTGTTTGCCCCAGCAATTTTTTTTTGCTCAAGTGCAAGTCTGGTATCATATCTCTTAGTAAAAGCTCTGGTTAGTGCTGTGAGTTAGTGCTTTCTACTCCTGTTGTATTTATTGTTTTCTGCTAAGTCATTTTCTAATGAAGGTAAGGCCACCAAGAAGGATGACAAAGTGATGTAGATGATGACACCCCTTCTATGGCCATCATTACCAGTATAAACAAGTTATTGGCAGTATAAGCACTCCTTTGCCTTACTCTCCCAATTACCACTAACCACCACCGGAGTAGAACCAGTAGTTATCAGTGAGTTGTGCCCTTTCTGTGTATCTTTTGTTTTTTAACTTGTTGCTAGAACTTTTAATCTCCCTCCCTTTTCTCCCATGGTTGAAGCTCCTCCTGTCATTGATAGTCATATGGCCATCAAAGATGCTGGCCCTCCTCCTATCTCTGCTCTCACTGGCAACTAAGTTCCATCCAATGTCCAGAACAACACAGAGCAGATAGTGTTGGCCAAAGAAGAGTGATGAGGCAGGGGATAGTGGTAAGAATAGAATGCTATAGTCCATTGGAAGTAGTGGCACATGTGGCAACAGCACAGGCAATATTGGCAGACAGTCTTATCCTAGAGAGAATCAAGGAGGCAACAGCAAAGGACTCAAAACTGTCACCAATCCTGAGGCTGAGGAGTGTACCAGCATTGTTTAAGGCCCAGCTTTGTCATTTCACAGTGGATGGCAGGCTTATATGTTTCCATGAACTGATCTACATACCTGATAATGAATAAGTTAAGCACCTCATCCTCCAGCTCTACTATGATTCTTTTCCTGCAGATAACCCAGAGCATGTAAACACATCAGCACTGGTCACTGCTTGCCACATATGTCTGAATTCATGCAGCAGTATGTGGGAGAGGTGCAAAACCTGTCAACACATCAAACCTCAGAAGCAGAAGCCATTCTGACAGCCCATGGCAGCATGTGTCTGCAGATTATATTAGCCCACTCCCATTGTTGCAGAGGTATAATAAGATCCAGGTGGGCTGCAATAAATTGACAAACAAAGCGCATTTCTTGAATGCCCATTTCACAGATGATGTGGTGACAATGTGTTATGGTTTCATCAAGCACATTTGGTGCTTGCATGAAACACCAAAAAAGTGGTCTCTAATCAGGAGCCCCAGTTTGTAGCTTGCTATGTGCGTCACATGTAGAAGAGGTTAGGAATAAAGCCAGCATTGTCAACAGCACACCACCTACACAATCTGATGGACAGACAGAGTGGTTGAATCAGGAGTTTGAAATTTGTCTGTGGGCATTCATTGACTATTACCAGGATGATTGGATGGAATGGTTACCGTTTGCGGAGTTTGCATACAACAATCACATAAGCACCGCCACAAGAATGTCCCCTGTTTACGCAGAATATGCGTATAACCTAACCTTCT
The DNA here is from genome assembly GCA_003316525.1 of Termitomyces eurrhizus. Taxonomy (NCBI): domain Eukaryota; kingdom Fungi; phylum Basidiomycota; class Agaricomycetes; order Agaricales; family Lyophyllaceae; genus Termitomyces; species Termitomyces eurrhizus. Next base: position 5,908 of record QFEW01012970.1, read on the forward strand.
CCATTGACCCGGTGAACTCCCAAGTGGTACCCAAAGCAGCTCGACAGGATCCGCAAGGTACAGGACAAACTGAAGGGCTTGTTGAAGCTGGCAGCGGCGAGAATGAAATACTTTCATGATGCATGGGTTGACGAAGCGCTGGACTACGTGGTTGGTGATCGTGTGTTTTTGGAGAGGGCAGACCTGCGCTCAGATCGTCCAAGTCGGAAGCTGGATTTTAAACGGTTTGTGCCTTTCAAGGTCGCGCAGAAGATATTGGACACTGCTTACCGGCTAGCGCTCCCAGACGGCTGGGCGATACACGACGTATTTCATGTGTCGTGCTTGATACCCGCGCAGAGGACGCTATCCCTGGGACGGCGTCAGGTTCCACCACCGCCAGCGCAAATGCAGACGGGGGAAGAAGTGGAGATTGAGCGAATATTGCGTGAAAGGAGGACGAGAGGAGGGGTGACGGAGTTTCTCGTGAGGTGGAAAGGGTACGAGAGCGAGGATGAATGGCTTTAAGCCTTACAAGTGGGGGCGGGTGTCATGATAAGCACGTGACTATCGCCCAATATAACTAGTAGTCAGGCTAGTAGAGTGCCTTTTCTCATCTTGATTCATTTCTCTTTTAGGTTTGTTTATTGTAACTATCTACAAGTTGCATAATATATTTCTCTTTTAGTGCCCAACTATGCGTCGCGTTGCGAGCCGCAAGTCAAGGGTGTCGATAATATGCCAACACATACATTACGGAGTGGCTGAGAGTGAGCAAAAGTTATTTACTTACCGTCACTCGTATTCTTATATCCTCCTGTAGACATAACTCTACACGAAGGGATAGGATAAGAAGAAAATGAAGAGGAGGGCAGGAAGAGGAGGGTAGAGAGAATAAAAGAATACTCAAACTCCGATGAAAACAGAACTCGGCTGACGTAGTAGGACTTCGCTATGAGGGGGTGCAAGATAGCCTCAGGCGGAACGAAGCAACAACGAGATGGAATGAGTACACGAAAGGGAAGAGATGGATGCTAACGACCCAGGAATCGTCCTTATCGTCACGTTCTCACACAGGCCGACACAGACCTTCACAACACTGTATGGATCAGGACATTTAAGGGACACAGATACGAGCAATCGAACAGTACATACATACCGGCATAGTGTACAGTACACCCTGCCCCGCCTCTTAGCTCTACGTAGTAACTTGTCGGCGGTTAAAACCCGAAAAATTCATTCATTCTTGACTGCGTTCGGACATCACATCGCTATATGAGACCAGACTCGCAGCACCACATACCAAGTACTAGGAAGATACGCGAGTCAGTTGGTACTTGCCTTATTGAAGAACATCATTAGGGGTATTATACTTCTTCCTTATCGTGGGTCACCGGTCCCGTTGTCCGTGTCTCCGGGGTCTACTCGTACGTCTTTTTCTTAAGAAGTGAAGTCTGCTGGGACCAGAACTCACCCTATCTTCTTCGCTGCACCTGTTCGAATGGTGTCTCAAGGTGTCCTGTGTGTGACTGAATCGACACCTCTTCTTCAGAGGGAGGGTAATGAACATGAGCTTCACTTCAAAACGGAGGAAACGTCGACGCACGAGATGTTTTGGGAGGAATTTAGGATACTTCCTCGATACACCTTGCCTGTACTCGGGTTTGCCTCTTTCTTTTTTCATCACTATCATGTACTGAGTGGTCGTTGGTCTCCAATGCAGAGCACAATGGCTCGAGTATAGCATGGTAATGGTCAATATTGTCTCGATTGGCCACTTGTCTACCACAGCTCTCGCTGCGGCCAGTCTCGGCACCTTGACAGCGGGCGTGACCGGTTTCAGCATGCTCCATGGGCTCGCCAGTGGCCTCGATACTGTCCTTCCTGCGGCTTTTACGTCCTCACAACCTCAACTCGTTGGCCTCTGGACACAGCGCATGGGTATATATATTTGATGTAGTATGCATATCTTTCTCATACTTCGATCATGTCTGCTTTCAGCTGTCGTGATGGCTTGTGCACTTGTGGTGAGAAGTTTCTTCTCTCGTTGGCATCATCTTTGCTTACAGACCGTATAACAGCCTGTGTCTTTTGTCTGGTACAACGTTGAACCATTGTTTTTGATGCTCAAGCAGGATCCAGAAGTGTCTCGTATGGCAGCAATATACCTACGCTGGTTAATCCTTCCTCTGCCAGGTTCGCAGTACAGATGCCTTTACTGGAACTTTTGTTGAACTGTCTTTTGCAGCTGCAGCATGGAACATTATCAGCCGGTGGGTTCTAAAACGACTCCGAGATTTTAAAGCTGATTTCGCTGTTCAGTCGCTACTTCCAATCTCAGCGTAAGTTTGATTCTGAGAGGCAGAATCCCTTTTTTCATATATTTCACCCTGTATAGGCTTGTTTTATGTTCAAACAAACATTATTCTTTATGTTGCGCCAATTAATATTCTGACCAATTATATTCTAGGTCAGTCTATATTCGTAATCCCTTGCGCTTCTTTTGATCATTTACGCAGTCTGGGGTCCAAGATCGGTTCGGCTGGGCTTCGTTGGTGCTCCTATCGCCACCGCAATATCCTACTACCTCATCTCATTCGCTTCGTATGTCCATGGACGATACCTTATCCCGCGGACTGCTTGGTATCCTCTTTCTACGAAAATGTTCAACGACCTAGGAATCCTCATACGTCTTGGGCTGTCTGGTGTCGGTGCGATAGTTTTCTTCATTCACTGGCGTAGATATCCTAAACGATTTGACCAGCCCAAGTGACATCTGGATGGTGGGCATGGGAGCTAGCTGCTCTGGCATCGTCCTAGTAAGTTAACATGTTTCTTCGGCCTGTTATTCTCTCGTCCTGACATCCAAAAGCATGGGCCCTACTTCTTTCGCATGTCAGTCAATCTTGGTATCCATATCCTCCCTCCTTTTCCAGATCCATTTCTCGAACGCAAGTACTGCCACAATTCGGTAAGTCTCTTGCATCAAGCATCTTTCCATATTCACGTCTTCCCAGCATCGGAAATTTGCTCGGCGAAAAGAACGCAGTACGTGCGGGCGTTGCAAGCAAGGCGGGATTAGTGATATCCGTACTGTCAGCTGTAATGACAAGGTAAAGAAGTGCTTCTTTCATAACCTCTTCGACTTCTACATAGCTTATTGCCGTCTCCAGCTCTATGCTTCTTATGGCTCGAGGTACATGGGCCAAAGTCTTCAATGATGATCCAGGTAACTTTGTCCTTCTACACACACTATCACGAGAAGCAACTCATGCTTCTCGCCTCCAAAAGCCGTCGTTTCGCTCGTCTCGTCCGTAATTCCATTCATTGCATTGTACCAATTTGCAGATGCTACTGCTGCAATGGCTGCTGGATTCTTAAGAGCGCGAGGCAAACAGGTAGGTGTTCTTGTTCTCACTCTTGTCATGATTTAGACTCAATTGATCCTTCCATCAGTTTCTTGGTGCCTTGATTAACCTCGGGTAAGTTGACATTCGTAATGAAAAGGAAAACAACTTACCTAAGACACCTCATGTACAGTGCATATTTCACACTGGGTAAGGAATATCATTTATTTATGATAAGCCTCACACCCATGTCTTACTAGGTCTTCCCGTGGGATTGTGGCTTGCATTCCAACGTGAACTCGGATTGCCTGGCTTGTGGACTGGTTTAACGCTAGCCCTCATATTAAATAGTGTCACTGGAATCATTCTTTGCTTTAGAACCAATTGGGAGGAGGAGGTACGGAAAGCGGCCGAACGCGTGTTGCGGGAACAATGGGGCCAACAGTCATCAAAGTTTACGGACGAAGAAAATCAGGGTTAATGTCACCGGACTTTCAGATTCGTTGGATGAAGACTATCAGTGTCATCCTATTTGCATGAAGGTTGTTATGTTGATTTGTTTCATAGAAACTTAGAAAGAAATCAAAAATAGAACGTCTGTGATTAGTGTTGCAGATGACACAACGCAGTTGGGACAGACTGAGAACGAGAGTATGTTAGGTTAGAGTACTAGTGTCCTCGTGCCTCAGAATGAAGAAGCCAAGGACACTAGGAGAAGAAAATGAACTACATATCATGTGATCGTGTTTAGGAGCACCTCAATCCGTCTTCAACAATTAGAAAGAAGTAACTTATGCCCTGAACCCTTGATTTACCCCATTTCAGGAGCTTATAGACGGAGTTTACCGTCATGCGCATTGAAGTGAGAGAAAACTTCAATAAAGTGAAATTAGGACATACGTACTGTCGTGTTCTACTGGGACCCATCCTACTACCCGACTTTGTTGAAATAAATGTCTTTGTTGTTCTGAATAGATTGTCCGCTGTGGCACAGTCTTACGAAGCCCGAAAGCCTACCAGTACCTTCTAAGTCCGTCACACCCAGACAAGGTTCTAACCATGCAACAGTTCTACAGAATGCTGCCAGCAATATATTTTGTAAGATTTATACAAGTTCCATACATCAGGTTTGTAGATAAAACAGTGTTTTAGTCTTCAGTGACTCCGTATGGTATGCTGGACTGAAGGTGGCAGGTATCTCCTATTCTATAAATATATATATAACAAGATGGGCAGTCCACAAAATTAGCAGACAAGCCCTGACCAATCCAAGAATACGGAACTTGATAAGAAATAGATCACTTAGAAGAAAAGTTAGGACCTTCCTTTGCAAGGCCATGCACAGAGCTTATAAAATTGTAGAATACTGAAAAAACATCCTGAGATATGAAAGAAAAGCAATCTGTTTATGCTGCAATGTGAATGAGACTATAGAACATAGTCTCATAGAATGTAAGAGATCAGGCCAAGATGAGGCATGAAGAATGGCTGGGAAACTCTGTGACAAGAGAGGACTGATATAGACTAAGCTGAGCCTGAGTATGCAGCTAGGCTACAATCTGTATGCCCCAAAGCAGTAGCTGAGAAAACAAATAAAAAAAGCAAATGGTTTCATGCTACAGTGATATCTGAGACCATTAAGACTAATTTGGAAACTTCAATGTAAATAGAAGATTTCAATGGACTCTTATCCAGAAAAATAACTATCAGTGAAGAAATAAAAAGAAGATAGATACTCCACAGCAAAAAGGCTAAAACGGGATTGTCTAGCATCAAATGCAAGAAGAGCAATAGATAAAAACCTGGTGTCTGGTACATGGCACAATATCCTAGCAGAAAGAATCAAGCTACACAGAGCTTGAAGGGCAGCATGCAGTTTTTGAGTGGATATGGATACAAAGCACCTCCCAGAGAAAAATAGATAAAAATTCATCAGGAGAGTGGTGCTGAGTCCCACACAAAGTTGATGCAGTGCATTCATGTTAATATGTATTGTCATGTATAAATAATACAAGTTTCAAATCTGAAGTGCAAATATGGGGACAGTTTACATAAGTTTACAATAAACATAGGGATAATAAGTACCCATCTGAAGTTTGAATGCAGAGACAGTTCAAACTTCAGGAGGCATAAGACTATTTATACAAACATGCTTGTGAGACATTTTGTGAAGACTATTAATAATACATAACTCAAGAAGTAAAAGTAATTTAAAAAATTTGAAATAGATTAAAAGGCATATGCAATATATGATGATTGCATAATGAGCATGTATGCAATAAGTGACAAGTGTATGATGTATCTTCTGTAGTTAGACATTGTTATCTTCAACAAAAGTGCATAAAAGCATTTTTCTATAATACTGCCTTCACATAAATACACTATAATTTATCTTGTTGAGATACAATAACTATTTACCAGTTAGTCTATATAAGATATAATAAATGAGTCCCAAGACATACCTCAGTCTTGTATCACAACAACTGAAATATGCTGGATTCTGCTTCTGATCCATATGTTATAGCTGTATAGTCTCCATTTCTCTCTGTGGCAGTGGCATCAGTCACATGCCCACAACATGTGTTGCAATTCCCTTTTCCTGACACTCCTCCATGTTAGCGCCCACACACCCACAAATGACATGTATCCACAATGACAACACCTTCAACCTCAATTGAATATCCTCGTTTCTCATCACACACAACACTGCCACCATACTGATATCACACTAGGGACAAAGCTCTCTTTGTCCCCGTTCTGTATTTATAACGGTACCATATGTTCATGCACCCTCAGTCAATTCCACATTGAACTGAGGGTGAGTCCACTTATATCATACATTTACCGCTTATTTATTCACCATGTACCATTAGTATACTTGCTATTAGGTACAATACAATGAATACAGTCAATTCCACATTGAACTGAGGTATACTTGCTATTAGGTTCTAATACTCCAAATTTGCCACATATGTCAGGTCTTGAAGAGACAGAGCACTGCACAGAATGTTTGGTGTTGGAGACATGGTAGGGCTTTTGTGAATAGATTGGCAAGGTTTTCAGCACTTGGTATATATGTGATTGAGATCTTCCTGTTCTTGACTGTTTGTCTGATGAAATGGTGTTGGACATCAATGTGCTTTACACAATTATGGTTCTTCTTGTTCTCAACAATCAATATCAAGCTGATGTTGTTGCCTTTTAGCTCTGCAGGCTAAGGTACACCTAGTCCAATCTCTGTTAGTGCTGTGAACATCTATTGGATCTGCTCTCCCCCATTTGCACACACTATGTACTCCACTTCTGTTGTTGATATAAATACTGTATCCTAGAATTTTGAGGTCTGGCTTGTTGGTCCTCCTGCTTGGATGTATATGCCCCCTGAGACTGACTTGTGGGTACTGATATCTGTCACAAAGTCTGAATCATAATACCTGCATAGAATGTAGTTGGTGTATCCAGGACTGCTATATCTCAGCTTGTAGTGGATTGTAGCCTTAACATATTGCATGATGTGTTTGAGAGCAAGCCAGTGAGCTTTTCTGGGGTTTGATATGAACCAACTGAGTAAGGTCACAGCAAAGGCTATGTCTGGTGGTGTCCCAACTTGGGCATATATCAATGATCTGAGAACTTCTTGATATGGCTTATTCACTATAGACTGTCTTTTCTCATCTGTTGCTGGCACTTTGGACCTGCTCAGGATAATACTCAGTGGCAATAGTGTGTATTTTAGCATGCACTCTAGCATTCTGAGCTTTTCTAATATTCTCTTCAGGTATTCTTCCTAGTCAAGTACAATAAAGTGATTGCTTCTGTCTTGCATGACTTGGATTCCTAGCACAAATTTGATGTCACCAAGATCTTTGGTCTCATACTTTTTGCCCAATTTTTTCTGCACTTATATTGTCTCCTCCTTTGACATTGGCATGCACAAGGTGTCATTTGTATATGTGCTTGTTATTGTCTTCTCCCCTCCTCTGTCTCACAATTGCACTGACTAGTCCACTTCATATTTCCAATATCCTAGCTGCCTTATGTCATTATCAAACATGTACCACTAGTTTCTCATGCTATCCATTGTGCTATATAAGAGTTTATCCAGGAGGGATACCAAGCTTCCCTCATTGTTGTAGTTACTCTACCACCACCATTGCTTCTCCAAACTTACTTACCCTCATTTACATCCATTTTGTATATGTCACTCAGTTTCACCTTATATCTCTTGGGCTGCTCCATTAGAATTGACACTTGTGTTGAGGTGTTTAAATACATGCTGGTATAATCAATTTGCCATATCTCATAGTCAAGGATTGCACCCATTGCTAGATTCATCCTTAACAATTTGTATTTCACAACAGATGCATATATTGCAAAATAATTCACTTCAAGTATTTGTGAGAACCCTTTTGCTATGAGCCTTGCTTTGCAGCTGCATTGTACTTCAGGGTGTACATCCATCAATTTTTCATTGTTCATGCTTCCTCTGGCCATGCAACTAGCCTTCACACATTTTGTTTGTACATTCTCTTCATCTTTTTATCCATCAGGCCCTGGGCAGTGCATTGCTTTGGAGTACAATTTTAGTATCTACTTTTTGTCAGGATCTTTTGTGTGTGCTATCAGAGCATCAGGCATACTCATGTACATCTCTTCTTTGCTCTCAGATCTGGATGCACTGTCAGGGCTATCAGGGTCAGTGCTGAGGTTCTCATGCAACATTATTATTGACCTTGCTGCAATTCATGCCAATCTGCAGAGGTCTGGCTGGCAGGAGCTTCTTGATTCAGGGTTGGCTATTAAAGTTGTTGGTGCAGAGTCAGCAGTAGATGTGTTTTGGGTTTCTGCAGATATTGGTGGATTCTTTGAGTTTGGCATTTCTCTCCTTTCTCTGCTATTGGAACATCAAGGATTTGAATTTAAGTTCACTACTAGGCCATCACATTCCTCTGGCAGGGTCCTGTGGGATAAGCTTTCCTTGAAAATAATATTGGATAAATGAAAAACTTGTCCTGATGATCAATCTAGTACCTTATAGTCTCCATGTCCAAAGTAGTCTATCAACATACATTTCATCAATCATGCATCTAGTTTGCTCCTATCATCCTTTTTTAGCACTTTCATGTAGGCTATGCACTTAAATGGCTACAGGTACAACATGTCTGGCTTGGCCACTGTGTGTATTTTATGCAGAGTCTTACTTGGGTGCCCAGAGCTTGGTATAAAGTTGAGTATGTGTATGGCACTTGAGGTTGCTTTGCCTCAGTAATGCACAGGTAGGCATAAGTTGCTTAGTATGCTATGTGTTAAGTCTAGGATTGCACAATTCCATTGTTTGACTATGCTATTTGCTGCTAAGGAGTGTGGTGGTATGGTCTTGTGCTTGATCCCCCACTTTGCATAATACATGTTCCACAGCTTGTTCTCAAATTCTCTACCCCCATCTATCCACACACACTTCACTCTCATCTTGAGTTGCATCTTGATGTGCATATCAAACAGTTTGAGGCATGCCACCATGTTCTCTTTTGTCTTGTATGCCAAGTACCATGCTTTGCAGTCAGTCCTGACATGTTCTATTGCTACAAGCATTAGCATCTTCCCACCTGTCATCTGTACTCATGCAAGGCCCCATAAGTCAAACTCATTTGTACAGTTTTGTCACTGGCTCAGTTTTAGCATTGAAAGGTTGGCATGCTTGCTTCTCCATCACACAGTCCTTGCATCTCCCCCACATCAATATTTTTGTGACAATAATAAGCTCTCATCATAGCTGGCCACAGATAGCACCAATACCAGACTTCATGTTAGTCTCTAGCACTTCCAGCACTATTTTTTGCATATTTTTACTAATAACTCATGGCTACAGCCTCCAATTACTTCCAGACTACTTTTTATGGCACCACTTATTCTTAGCACCACTGTTGACACCTTGCTGCACCTTGCTATCTGTTGGACGCCGGTGGTACACCGTAAGTGGCATAGTATGATATGACTCGAAAAGGGTTGAATGACATTAATTTACTTACCCTGATACAACTCAAAT
>QFEW01012978.1:0-10978 GCA_003316525.1 Termitomyces eurrhizus
GGGCAGAAAAAGGTTCTCAATAAACTCCAGCCTAAGTAGTTCACTCCCTGGGAACCACCGAGCCTTTGTCTACCAATAGACTTCCAATAAAAGGTGTTCAATAAACTCTAGGCTAAGTGATTCACTCCCTGGGAACTACCAAGCCTTTGCCCATCAATTGCCTGGTTATTCTCTACCCTACTTGGACTATTTATACTAATTTTCCAGTGCACAGACCACCAGATCACATGACTTTTTGCTCTTGACCTCCCAGCATTCCTGACCTAATTTGTTGTTCCATTTTCCATTTTGGTGATGCATGTTTCAGTGCCACCATTCTATTCATCCCTCCTTTCCTCTATTCAATGCATGTGCCACCATTCTATTCATTTTTTTGACATCTCTCCATGCTTCTTGCCCTTTTTCCTTTCAGTCATATCAAATTGGGCATTGTCAGATCAGATCTTGATCTAGATCATCACAATTTGATCCCATTTTGTCACCTCTGCTGGCTCCCATGCTTCTCCTTCCCATAACAGTGGTTGGACTATTGTTGAGTTGATAGCTTGAGCTGGTCCCTGCCCTTTGTTCTGTACTGTCTGTGTATTTATTGGGGTGTTTTTGGAGATATAATTTGTTGAGACTGCTACCAGGAGGCTTACAGTTTTCAGCCTTATAATTAAATGTTTATTTTGACTTCTGGTGCATGTTGTGTCCCTGACTGCCGGTACAGCACTGTATCAGTATCAATTGTGTCATCTAAAAAAGGAGAGGAAACAGAAATAGGCTCAGTGACAGGTGAAGAATCTGCAACAGCAACATTGGCACAAGGACACAAAAGAGGATCCCGATGCGGATGATGAGACGGAGGATCGGGCAGATTGGGCTGGGAAGGTAGGATAGCAGAGGTGGAAGGAGTAGAGGAAGATGAGGATGAAAGAGTAGAAGAAGAAGGAGGAACATGTAAGTTCGGGCGATTGGCATGATGGCAGCAAATATCAATATTGATTTTGAGAATAGTGTCCACAAAAGTATAAAAATCAAATGTGCTGCTGAGATTGTGGTCCCAGGAACAACGAACCTCCTTGCAGACAAAGTCGAAAGCTTTGTGATCAGATATGCCATCCATAAAGTCCTGGATCTTCTCGTAGAAGATAAAATCCCAAGGTGTCCTGGCAACCTGGTTGACGGTGGTGCACCAGGCTTGAACAAAAAAAGGTATAGCATTTGTAGCACAAATGAGTTTCAAAACAGAATCCTTGACATGCTGGGCGGAAGCAGTGCTGCTGACACTGAAACATTTCTGGAGAAAGTTGAGAAGATCACAAGTTGTGTAAATGGGGAAATTGTGAGGGCTACCATGGGCAGGAGGGAGTGAGTTGAAAATTTTGGCAAATAGTTTGCCCAAAAGAATATAAAAAACAATATTATCATTGTGCCAAAAGACCTTGTAAGCCGAGATTCTGCAGCTATCTGATGAGGTGGGTAAGACAGGGGAGTGGCAACTTTGCAGGTCAGATCATAAGGCACGTCTAGTGGAGGCAGAGGACAAATGTGGCTATTGAGACCCATCTAGTCAATAAGTGCCGAAGCTGGACCAAACTAGTTGCCCTAGTCGGCAGAAGAGCTAAGCTTGGGAATAGTGCCCAGAGGTGGCGGTTTGAAATCAGAGTGAGATTCTGAGTGGTCCGCAGAGGAAGGAGGATGTGTGCTCTGAGGCGGTGGGAAGTAGAAGGCAGGATAGAGATAGGAGAAAGAAGGAGTCGAAAAAGGACCATGAGAATCCACCATGGGAGCAGGAGGATGAGTGTATGCGAACCCATAAGGGGAAAAGGGAGGAATGTGAAAATCTGGGGAAACCTGAGGCCAGACCAGTGGTGGAGACAAAAGAGATACAGAAGCTGCAGAGACAGGACAAGAGGATAAAAATACAGAGAGAGGATGGGAAAGAACCGGCAGAGGAGAAAAGGGAGGAGTAAATGATCCAAGATGTGCAGAAGATAAAGGAATGGAGGCAGTATAAGTAGGACAAAAAGAAGCAGAATGGGAAGAAGACAAAGCATGAGGAAAAGATGGAGGAACCAGTGGGGGAACAGACAAAGAGCCCGATTGAAGCTGGCAAAAATTGTGTGAAGGGATATGAGAGAAATGAATGGGAGTTGGATTGTGAAGAGCATGTGGCAAGGGAATATGCAAGGCAGAAAAGGGGGGTCAGTATATGAAGAGGATCAGGAACAAATGAATTATGCAGAGTAGAAGATATATGCAGGCAATGCAGTGAGAAACAAGAGGAACAAGGAGGATGATTGTCTGAGACACAAGTATTGGAAGAACTGGAGGGAAAAGAACAAAAATGAGGAGGAGGGTCCCAAAGAAAACCTGTAGGAGGGGCTGGATGGCCATGCTTAAAATGTGAAGGAGCAGGATTGTACCGCTGAGGGTGAAAGATGTCAAAGAAATTGGACATGTTGAAAAGAAGGGAAACCCAATGCAATGTGAATACACAAAACAGTGGAAGGAAGAGTTGCTCTTAGCAGCTCAGACGGTACTAGCAATCCCAGAAGGGATGTCCATAACTTGCCAGACCAGAACTGAGAGTCTTTATGGCAGTAACAAACACCTTAGTGTCTGTCTTGGATGAAAGAAACAACTATATATCATACCTTTACAGCAGTAACAAACTACATGTATGATGTAAGGAAAACCACATTAAGGTAGCTAGTAATGTAAGCACTTACTACCTCAGTGTCTGTCATGGACAAAAGGAACAACTGAGGTGATAATTGCCACGTCAACGTGTTTGTGTTTTTAAACTATGTGATCATGTAATAAGCTGAATAATACCAGATAAACCTAGCGTAACAGGAGAGAAGCAACAGAAGAGCAATTGGCAGCAGAAACAGGTCACATAATGGTGGTAGAGTGTCAAGAAGATGATTGATTGAAGTTGAACATGTCAAATTAGTATAAACAAGGTCACATGACATTGTTTATACTTCCCACAAGGTGTTTCCATCTTCTACTACTGAAAAGTATTGAGAAAATATGACAATTAAAGTGAGTCAAAAAACTGCCCCAAGGATTGAATATTTTGTTTGATTTATTAATCAGCAAGTTCTTGTCCAAATCACATGATCTATACATTATTATGAATCCAGGATGCAGTTGTATGTCATGTGATGTTCTACAATTTTTTGCTTAGGTAATTGTTGCACACCATGTGAATCTTTCTAAAAAGGCCAAACATTGGAGCAGTTTTTTGAGTCAGTGTATGTTATGTCAAATTGGTATTGGGACATGTAGTCAATTCATTTGTGCTGCCTGGGAAATAGAAATGCTTGAATTTTAAAAAAACTCCAGTGCTTTATGATCCATGATTATGTGGATTTTATATCCTATAAGCTTGTCTTCTTACTTGAGGAGTGTCTCAAGTATTGCAAGCGTTTCCAGTTCATGCACAGCATAATTCTGCTGTGCTGAAGTAAATTTCTTTGACATGAAGCCAGTGGGCTAGCATTTCTGCTAAGTGTGGCCTTGGCCATACATTGCTTCAATGCCCATCTTCAAAGCATCACATATGAACCATATAGGCTCAGCTTGCCTCAGGTCAATGGGTCAGATCACTGAAGTTTTTGAGCAAATGTGTTTTATCATCTCAAAGCATTGCTAGTGAATGGGTTGCCATATGAATGGTGCCCTATTCTGTATAATGGACATTAGTAGGCCCATATAGGCTGTAATATCAGGCAAACAATTGTTTATATAGTTCACAAGGCCTATGAATCTGTAAACATCATTATACATTCAAGACACTCTCTACTCCTGTATATGATCCAATTTGTCCTAATCAGTGTGAATATTCTGACTATTGATTTTATGTCTGAGGCAATCAATTGTCTTAGAATAGAGCTCACACTTCTTCCATTTAAGATACAGCAAGTTCAACTTCAAATATTCAAAGATTACTCAAAGATGCTGTTTGTGGTCCTCAATAGTATCTGAATAGACAAAGATGTTGTTTAGGTATATGTGCACAAACTGCCCAATTACATTTTAAAATATAGATAGAGGTCATCAAGTTCTGAAATGTGGTCAGGGCATTGCAGTTTCCAATCTGCATAATTTTGCTGACATATGTTTCTATAATTGATGAGAACACAGTCTTGTGGATATTGCTCTTCCAGTTCCATACTTGTTCATATGCATTCATCAGGTCAATCTTTGACCTAAACTTTATGCATGCAACATCCTCTTGGATCACTTCCTTGTCTGATAAGGGAGTTACATCTTTCATCATATTATCATTGTATTGGTGAGCATCCAACACTATTCTCAAGGTCCTGTTCTTCTTTGGAATACACAGTAGAGGTACCACCTGGGAGGCTGGTCTAGCCCCCACTATTGAGCCTTCAAGTACTAGTTGGTCTTGTCTCACAGCTGCTGCTACAATACCATCAGACATCTTAGCAAGTGGTATCTGTACAACTTATTCTCATCAATAAAGTTGATTTTATAATTTACCTCCTGCTAAGGAGGCAGTTCCTTCTTAGTATTATTGAGAATATCTGTGAATTCTTCCTGCCACTGCTGTTGTAGAGTAGAGATATCTTCCAATATAAGCCTCTCAGCCTTACTCTTTCCCTTGTCTTGTGTTGGTCTATGGGGATGGTGTCACCTCTACTCTTGACCTCAGATATGTGTACTTTTCCCTGAAAGCTGCAATCCTCAGCTTACTCTCCTCTAATGTGTGGTAAAGTCAAGCTGGAAGCAGCTGCTTCTGCCTTCTTGCCATTACTGATACTTCATCAAAGAGTATCTTGTTTGGCTGAGACACTTCATTATCAGTTGCCTGATGATATTGTTCTCCTTTTATGCTCTAGTGCAATCCATTTCACACATACATGAACACCACTAGTTTGTTCCATTCTGGAGGCATATGTGAATTGAATACCCATTCAAACAATGAGTGCAGTATAGGTTGATCCCAAATCAATCTCTTTGTCATCAACAACCATGTCATTGCTGCTCTTTTCTCTTTGTCTGTTATAAAATTCTCAACCTTGACTTTTGATAATGTTGGCTGACATTCCACTACTTTCTAAGGCTTGCTATCCTCAATACTCTTGTTCCATTGGCTGCTCTACCTGTACTTTGAGTATCTTTTTGAGTTTCTTCCCCCTTTTCAGAGTATGCTCATACTTTTCTGCCTCTCCTTCCAACACTATCAATGCAGGACTGTCATTCAGCAAGCTTGCCCAAGCTTGCATTTTTTCAACTTCCTCTTTCACTGTGCACTCTTTTTCTACTGTCTAGTTATTTTCATTGCACTAGCAGCTTTTTCTCCATGGCTCTGTAGCAATGAAGTCTTCCATCCCCATTATCTAGGAACACCTGCACTGCTGAGATGGTCTTGCCATCTACCACAATCTGATTATCCTTGAAATCAAGAATAATATTGTGCTTCTGCATGTATAGTGTTCTAATGATCATATCATAGCAGTCAAAATTTGCTACATCAAGATATCCAGCTCTTAGTCTTTGCACAGGCAATAAATGCTTGTGTTTCAAATTGAACAGTAGCATGACTGCCTGCAGTTCCCAACTAAAGAAGCAATAGCTCCTTCAGTGCACTTACATAAATATTGTATGTCTGGAAGAACTAGAGAGTGATACCTGTTGTCATGCTCCCCAAATCTTACAAGGTCCAAGCTTTGTGCCCATTGACCTCCACATATGATACAAGGCACTCCTTGTCCTTTCTACTTAATACAGGTCTAGCTAGCTTCTCTGGTGCTTTGCAAAAGTGTACTTTATATATTCTCACATTTGCCACTCCTATTAACAATCTATCTTACTGGCTAGATAATTAGTCAGTGCTTCCATGAACTTGGTATCAGACTCTTGAGCATAATAGTTTTTGTCATAAATGTTATAGATGTCAACCTTGACACACTCATTGCCCAAGTTGTCCTTCTACTCAGAGACCTTCTCCATCTCTGCATCCTGAACATCAAGGTGCTCAACCTTATTATTGTCTATATCAGGTTCATTACCTGAGTCCACTTCTTCTTCTCCAAGGATGGCAGTCTGCACTGTATGCATAAAGGCATGTAGCTTAGCACCATGTGGATACTATGGCTTAGCTGTCTTTCCACAATAGAAGCAGCCTGCATCTCTTCTTCATGCAGGATCTCAGTCAAGCTCCTGCTTCTGCTCTAGATTTGGATTTGATGCCTTGATAATGTCAACTCCCTTTTATGTGCCAGCCCCTTTCACTGGCTAATCCTATGGTTCTTACTATGCCAGTAGGCAAGAACATCTAAACACTGGCACTTGTCTAGTTAATGGCTGTATCATAAACTGGAGGTCTGGATTTTCTGCCAAGTCTTTCCATCTCACTTAAAAGGTATCTATCTATCAAGGCTTCAGTTTTTTTGTAGGATGCACCACTGGGCATGTCTTAGTCCAATATAAATCAAAGTGCCACTTTGTGCAACAGTTTGTAGTGCAATGCATGTGCAATGAATTCCTCTGTAGAGTTTATCTCAGAAGAGAGTCTGTTATTACAAATAAGAGTTCTGGTCAGTACTGTAGGATATTATAGGGGTGATGACATATTGATACTCATATATACCAGCCTTGAAATAAAGCCCAAAAAAAAGGATTTTTTTAAAAAAAAAAACTCTCACATAGCATCTGGGATATCTCTTAGGAAGGTATCAATCATTACTCAGCTATCAGGGTATATCAACATATTTTGGGCATGATCTATCAAGATATTATAAAAACTTTAAACTCCCAGCTTTTCAGTATATATAGCAGCAATAAATGCTTCCCATGCATCTTGCATAGTTGACGCACTCACAAAACAATTATAAAGCTCAAGGATTACATCCTTGAATGTCTACTGCTGTTGTGCTTGATTGTAGTGGAGAATATGCTGCTGAAACCTGTTCTTGGCTGGTCTATCTAAGAACTCCAGCAAAACAAACACTTGTTCTCTGTCTAGGTGGTCTTTTCCATACTCCATACTGGCAAGATGCCAGATGGTTGCATATATCCATTGTCCAATTCTCCAAGTCACTAAACCTAGATTCTCTCTTATATAGTTGGATATGCTTGGCTTTGGCTTTCCACAGCTTAATACTTTCAGGTAGGCATAATGGCACACCTACTGCATCATCAATGATACTACTGAGGCATTGGTGCATATTATTATTATACATCTTCATTGCCTCAGTCAATCTCGGCTGCTGGTGGAATAGTTAAAAATGCTTATAGATTATTGACCTACATCATATATTAGAGTTATGATGTTCCAGTGAGGTGGTAACTGCCTACTACCATCATTTTCAGCTTGTTTGGCTGAGTGTGGAGTCATGTCATCCCACTCTTGCTTTCTCCAAACTGCACGTCTTATATAACGCTCTCACACAGCATTGACAGGTGTTCTCTCCTTAGATAAGATATTTTGATTGTCTATTAAGATATGATCCTGACAGTTCAGGTCTTAATTCTTCATTTGCTGATATGCAACACAATCAGCAAAGGAAGCTGCCATCAGAATGGTGACTCAGTGGCAGTCTCTCCTCCAACTCATTTTTAACCTGTGCTAAAGTGATTTCCTCCTTCTCAGAATCCACTGAAGCTGCTAATACAATGCTGTACTAGCAGTTAGAGACACAACATGCATCAGAAGTCAAAATAAACATTTAATTATAAGGCTAAAAACTGTAAGCCTCCTGGTAGCAGTCTCAACCAATTGTATCTCCAAAAACACCCTAATAAATATACAGAAAGTACAGAATAAAAGGGCAGAAACCAGCTCAAGCTATCAATTCAATAGGAGAAGCATGGAGCTGGCAGATAAAGCAAAATAAGATTAAATTGTAATAATTTAAATCAAAGAAGCAAGATCTGATCTAACAATGACTAATTTGGCATGACTGAAAGAGGAAAAGAGAATGAAAAGATGTCAAAAGAAGCATGAAATGCAGAGAAGAACTAAAAGGAGAAAGAAGGATTTATGAATGGAATTGTGCTAAAAGGAGCAGAGACAAATAGAGAAGTGGCAACCAAGAATAATAAAGATAAATAGTAGAACAAGAAACTGAATGGTGGCACCAAAACATGCATCCAAAAAGGTAAACTGGACTAACAAATATATTATTGATGCTGAGGAGTCTACAACAAAGAGTCATATGTATTTAGTAGTCTGTGCACTATAAAAAGTGTATAAATAGTCCAAGTAGAGTCAAGAATAATTAGGCAATTGATAGGCAAAGGCTTGGTGGTTTCTATAGAGTGAATTACTTAGGCTAGAGTTTGTTAAGACTCTTTACACCTGCACTTGAACATTTTGCAAAGCTTTCTGGAATCCATTCTTGATCCTGTCCAAATAGCTATCTACCCTTGCCATCACACCAGCCACAATGGCCTTGCTATGATCAGACTCTATTACTTGCTTCTTGCTCTTGCCCTACACTAGAAGAGGATTCATTAGGTGGTTGAAGGTTGATGGCTTTGATGGATAGACAAACAATTTTGATAATACTAACTATTAGTTAGCTATTTGAGCAGAAAAAGACTTTCATACCATCATCACTTTCAATAATTATCACTGACTTCTTTGCCAGTGGTTTTTTTCCCCTTTCTCTTCTTGCCAGGCTTGGTGGTCTTTTTGACAATTGTCAGGCTGCATGTTTGTTTGCAAATGAGCTGGCATGGATCACATACCATGCCATCCTTTGTCCTGACACACTATAGTTGCTTACTTGTGCAATATTAGCAAGAGAAGTTGATGTGCTGACCCTTGCAACAAGGTGCCATCCTCAGATACCTGTCCAACAACAATATGCATTTCAGGATATTTAATATTCTGGGAAGCCCTCAAACCTTCAATACATCAACTTCATTGTCAAGTATCAGTGTGAATCAGAGGCAGCTTTCTAAGACTGCAAGAAAGCCCCAGAACTATAATAATACTTGCACCCCAAGTACTACACTGCTTCCAGCATGGTAGCAGTAGACTCTACTGTAGACTGAGGTTGTCCAGTGTGACCTCAAAATGCTTCTTTTCTTTGTGCTGCAAGAAACCTTGCTACAAACTGTTCTTCAGTCTTCTGTGGTTGCTAGAGAGCATAAATGTTACTCATAGCTTCCTCTAAACAGGAAGAAAGTCTTGCCCTTGCAGAAATCAATGGAATAAGATTTGCTCTATCTAGTGTTGAGGCCATTGAGCCTGGACACATTTTCTTTTACAAGTATGCCTGAACCTTGAGCTCCAGAATATGAACATAAAATACAATATATTTCAATGTGTCCTCAGAAGGTACAAGTTCACCTTAGCCACTGCTTGGGCTGGCCATTGCTTGGTCTACTGCATACTACTCAGCCTTCCTTGCAGCTGCTGTAGAGTACCCTCTATTGCTGCTGCTACTGGGGGCTCTGTGATTGTGCTGGGTCTGCTGACATGGCCATTGGATATATGAACAACTGCACAATAGTCTCATCTTCATGGTCAAATTTGGACTGTTGATTAGTTGACATTCTTATCAATGTGTCAGGTGCTTGCTGCAACACATCAAACAAAGTTTGATGCTCAGACTTCTTAGATTCTAGACTCTGAGTCTAGCATTACAATTCTTCTCATAGAATAGAATTGAACCTGAAAGGTTCAAAAAAAGTGAAACAATGTTAAGAGCTTATAGTTACACAGCAGAATCAATTCAGTTTTATGAGATGTGCAATAAAAAAGCTACCTTATGTAAGGTAGCATAGACATTTGTATATTGTACATTACATAAGTAAGTGGCTATATATTAGTGCAAGGTTATGTCTATAGTAAAAAATAATAATTGAACAACAGTGAAGTTGTTTAATGAGTAGATTTTAAATCCAGAGCAGCAGCTCTGGATTGCATAGGTATTCAATAGTTTAGACTTAAAGCAAAGGCTCTAGGTCAATTGGTTATATTTCCTTCCTTGTTTGTGTAATTTTCAAGTTTTTTAAGCTTTTGTTGTCCTATATAGTTGTTTTCCATGCTTCAGAGGCCCCAGAAGCATGAATCCTGGCATAGAGAATCTCTAGACTTGTTCTTTTTGGATCTTTCTCTGCTTAGTGAGTAGTTATCATGATATTGTTAGTATATACTCTAATATACTTTGGATTTCCCTCTGCCAGCTGTCAGAAGACTGGTTTCTGGACTGTGTCCAACCCTATTTCAAGCTTAGTCAAATGACATGCCCACTCTTAGCATGTCCAGATGACTGCTCAGCCTATCCTATCCCCTTTTATCTTCTAGTAGTCAGCCTTGATGAGTTATATGCATAGATCTTACTCAGCATCAATTATTGTTAGTCATACACCATTATATACTGGGGCCTGATTAGTTAAGCTGTATTAGTAATAGCCCAGCCACTAATGTAGTATATAAAGGCAGCCTGTAGATAGAATATCTTCAGGCTAAACAAAAGCAGTGTTCTTCTGGCCTATACGCTAAACTTATTGTAAGCCGTCTAGCAATGTCCAACTGCTTTTACAGACAACAAGTGTTCTCTTTATACTAGTTATATGTGTAAGGGCAACCTCTGGAGGCTATGGCTCAGTCACACAGCTGGCAGAGAAAGATCCAAAGTGTATTAGAATATATACTGACAATATTATGATAACTACTCACCTGGCAGAGGGAGATCCAAAGAGAACAAGTCTAGGGATTTCCTATGCCAGGCTGGATGCTTTTGGGGCCTATAAAGCATGGAAAACAACTGTACAGTACAACAAAACCTTAAAAACTTGAAAACTGCCTAAATAAACAACTATACAAACAAAGCAGGAAAACTCCGGACTTTGGAAGTCAGAAAGGCAAACTCCAGCTTATATAAGCAGTCTGGAAGCAGTGCTGAAGGGCCCACACTTGTCTGAATGGTAGCTAAAGAACCAGAGCACCTCAAGGGCTGAGAATAGTACTAACAAATAATGTTGAAAGAATAGAAACAGT
>QFEW01012990.1:0-13088 GCA_003316525.1 Termitomyces eurrhizus
AATACACTTTGGATCTCCCTCTGCCAGCTGTGTGACTGAGCCACAGCCTCTAGAGGTCGCCCTTACAGAAGTTCCTCATTTTTTCCATGCACTGCCCATCTTATCATGTCCAGGTATATTATTGTTCCCCTCCTTTCTGGGGTTGTTTTGCTTTCTATAATACCTTTGTAGGCAAGCACTTATATAATTTTTGAGAGCTTAGCACCAGGTAGACTGTATTCTTTTGGTATTGACATATCTATTAAGTCTGGTAAAGGTTTAAGGGCTCCAGCATTTGCCAGTTTATCAGCCTTTTCATTTCCCTCAATGCCACTGTGGCCTTTCGCTTTTTCCAGCTTGGTCAGGCCTTTCCTCTTCTTTAAGTTTGCCACTAGGTTCCTCATGACTGGTTCATTTGCTGTGCTGATCCATTTATTATCCTTGTTCTTTTTAAGGTTCTTTGTTACCGTCTCAATCACAAGCTGTGAGTCACTCAGTATTTTTATAGAGTGTTGCTGTGGAATAATGCATGTGGCTACTGCAATCACTACTGCCTCCTCCATGTTATTTGACTGGGGAATATTTGCTGGAAGCCTCACTGCCTGATGTCTTTGATCTCTATGACCAAACCAAATTCCAGCTCCTGCTCTTGCTTCTGTTGAGCCATTTTTCAGGCAGAAGCCATTCATGTATACAGATATCATTTCCCTAGGGGTGTCTGGTTCTTATGAGTGATTGATTTGGCTGTTTGCCATTGGAAGTTGTTCTTTTGCCAGGATTCTGCAACCATCTGTCAGGTTACTATCTAGAAGCAGCTCAGGATCAAAAATCTCCCCTTGTTCCTTGGTTATTCCAGTTTGTTCATGTTTGGTCAAGGTTCTCATCTTCACGGAGCAGTCAGGGTTTCATTTTGGGCTAAGTTAGTATATCCTGCACATATTTCCCACACTTGTTTGAGTTTCTACAGCCTTTCCTCATATCCCTGCAGGACCAACATGCACAGTTTTTCCTGGGTATGTGTTCTGGATTTGAGCCATTATTCATTGCCTTTTCTACCCTCATCATTTCTTCTACTGTCTTTACTTTGTGTGTTATTCTCAGACATTTAGATTTAGTTGTGTTGTAGCTTATATGTTTCTTTCTGGCCAGACCCAGGTGAAACCATATTGGCATTTGACCTTTGAGTGGGGTGCTTAGTGCTAGAGGGGAGAAGCTAATATTGTGCTTTTTGGCTGTTCATATCATCTTCTGCAGTGATGGGGTTATGCCATTCTCACTTGTTCTTGTATCCACTTCTAGGTATTGGAGAAAAGCTGATGAGTAGCTCATCTCATCTTCAACTCTCCACTTTTTTTGTATTTTCTTACTCATGATTTGGTCTGCTAGCACTGCCCAGATAGGACAGCTTTCTCCAAGTCTCAGATAGCACTGTGTCTTTATGATCTCTATTGCCTCATTTCTAACTTTCAGGTTCAGGAGCTTTCAGCCTCCTCTTTTGTATGGGAGTTGAAGGGTCTCCACACCTATGGTCAGGCATGAGTTGTCCCATATGAAGTCTCTTATCATCTTGTTGAGGCCTGCCTCTACTTAAGGGGGCATTTCTTGCATGCATGTTCTATATTGTGTTTGCCCTCCTACCACCATTCCGATCACTAGTCTTTTACCCTCTATGGTAGGGTGGCCTTTTGCCCACCTCTTCAGGTCCTTGGCTACTGCTTCTACCATTGGAGCCCATACACTTGCTTTGTCAATTCTATTTCCTATGAAAGCCCCTAGAAGCCTTGTTGCTTCTCCTTCTCTTGCAATATGGATATTGTCTGGTATACATGGGCTGACATGGTTGGGTCATCTTGTACTGATGAGGTTTTCCCTGTATTTCTTTGTGCCCACTAGCACCACTACTGTCTTTGGTATGTTGAAATTTGCCCCAGATGCTCTACACCAGGTCTTCAGGACTCCTTGCAGATCTTTGAAGTTGTCGCTTTCATCTAAGAAAACTGTCATATCATTGGCAAACAGGGTTGCAATGAGCCTCTCCATGTTGTTGTCAATAACAAAACCTTTCAGATTGGATTTCCATAGGAGTTCTGCCAGGGATTCTATGGCTATATTAAAGAGCAAACATGATAGTGGGTCCCCTTGTCATACCTCTCTTGTAACAGTGAAAGGTTGGCTGATTTTGCCATTTAGGATAACTTTTGTGGTTGCCTTCTTATACAGGATTTTGATTGTATTTATAAAGGCATCTGGGAACTTGAAGGCTCAGAGAAATTCCCATAGAAAGTTGTGTAGGATTCTGTCATAAGCTTTCTCCTGATCTAGACATACTACCATGCCATTTCTACCTTCTCTTTTGTACCATCTTACAATAATTTGAGCTAGTTCTGTTTGATCTTTGATTCTCCTTCCCTTCATGAATCCTGCTTGGTTTAGGTGTATGATAGATATGTTGTTTCCTTATGAGGTTTGTCATTTTTTTAGGGCTCCTCTCCAGATTATTCCCTGTTTCATCTAGGTCTTTTAGTGCCACAACTATGTCCCTCGTTGTAGAGTCTCTATTTATGCTGATTCATAGTTTCATCAGCAGTTCTCCATGGAGTAGGTAGCCTGTTGCTACAGTGTCCCTGGCTTTTGCAAATCTCGCTATGTTTAGGTTCTTGATCTGGTCATCTAGGAAAGCTGCCTCCTGCCTTCTTACTTCTTCCTCCATTTCAGGATTCTGGAGGATTGCCTGTTTGTCTCTTTCCAGAGCCACCAGCTCCATGAGTATCTTGGGCTTTCTAGCTTTTGAGAAATTACAGATTTCTCTTACCAGGTCCCACTTAAAATCTTGTAGGAGTGTTTGTGGGTTTTTTTCATTGGTTCTGACTGCCATCTCCTCCAGGTCTCGTTGTAGTTTTGCTCCTAGCCTTTTCATGGTCTTTATTGGTTCATGTTCATGCAGCTGTAAGGGCAACCTCTGGAGGTTGCAGCTAAGTCACACAACTGGCAGAGGGAGATCCAAAGTTTATTAGAGATAGTGAATACAACAGGGAAATAACCTGATCACCTGGCAGAGAGAGATCTGAAGAGAACAAGTCTAAGGATTCCTCTGCCACAGACTTATTGGCATGGCATATCTGCCTGCACCTGCCTGTGGTTGCCATGGGTTTAGGATTGTTGTGGAGACTATTAGGTGGTCTGTGTTGATACCTGTTCTTTCAATCTTCCAGTCCCATGTGTATGGTATTAAATTCTCTGTTATGTATATATGATCTATCCTAGATTGGATGTTTCTTCCTTGCATGTAGAAGGAAAAGTTTATAGTCATGGGGTTCTCTCTTTTCCAGCCATCTGCTAGTCCTAGATGTGTTTTAAGGTCTATAAGGGCCTCAGGTGCCAATATGTTATCAGAGTGGGCTGGTAGGTGGTCAACCACATCTTCAACAATGTTTGTGTCTCCTAAGATCACTTGAGGCTTAGCTCTATCCCCATTTCTGTTCCACCTTTGTTTAAGATCATACCAGAAAGTCTTATTTTCCTTTGGGTTATTAGGTGCATAGACATTGATGCACTTGAAAATCTTATCTTTGTACCATGGTATTTGTAATTCCATGGCTCTTCCTGGTATTATTTTGGTTGTGGTTGCCTCTGCCCATCTCAGTGTTTTTTTGTTTAGGATGAAGGCTACTCCTTTTGCATTAGGCCTTTCAGGGTCCAGGCTTGAAAAAATGAGTAATTGTTGTTCAAACAGGGCATTTATCTCATCTCTGGTAACATTGTCCAGGTGTGTTTCCTGTACAGCCAGGATATCAATTTTTTCCTCATGCATTAGTTGGTTTAACTGTTGCCATTTTGGTCTTGTTGTTGTTAACTTGCCACCTTTAATGTTTAGAGATGCCAGTTTCAGAGTCCCGCTTTTAGATTTGCCTATCTTCTTTGGCGGTCTCAGCACTTCTTTGGAGGTTGGGCTTTCCTCCTCTGAAGTATCTTCACTAAGTGTGGTCATCTGTCCTAGTAGTCTCTGTCAGTCGTTCTCTTTTTGGAGGTTCTGGATTTCATCATCCAGGGTGGCTAGTTGGGTATCCCTCCCTTCTCCCTCAGGATTGTTTATGACACACACACCTGTAGAAATCAGCATGTAATCGCAACCCATCACCAAAACCCCTCATGTCATCCTCAAGGACATGGCTGATAGTTGAAGACATGTCCTCTCCCTCTTGAGGGGGTGTATAACCGTTACCGTTTATATCTACCAGTGCATTGTTATTTATTATATCTCGTTGTTTCAGAGTTGGTGTGTTGGGTTTTGTCCTGGGCTTATGCCTTGTAGCTTTAGCAGGATTGCTGCATGGCCTAGCCCTTGTAAATACAATGCTGTCCAGGTTTTAACCTTACCTGGGAAAGGGGGTCTTAGGAGGATTACCTGTCACCCTTAGGCCCAGTAAATTCATTCTCCTATTAGACCTGTGTCATTATTAGGCAGATAGATTTGGGAGCTCCTGTTTACGGTTAGACTCCTCTGCATAGTTTGTGGTTGCTGAGCTACTGTTAAGTCTACTTATTAGGAAGAGATGAAAGGAAGAGAAAAAAAGGAAGAGGGGGGGAAACTTTCATGTATTTGGTTACAGCAATTCACACATTTTTTAAAAAAAATTACCACTTGCCATAGCACTGTCCAAAAGATTGACCTCGCCCTCCTATCCTCCAATTCTCAGCCTGTCTATTGTTTTGGTTTCCTCCTACTTGTCTAGGTTGGTCATTTTTGCTGGAGGACACAAATTCCATGGTCTCCTTTATCTTTTCTGCTGTTTTATTACCATACCATTTCTCAAGAGTGGTGAATCTGCACTGGTCTGGGTTGTGGTCTGCCTCTTTGCAATTGTAGCAGTGTAAGTGGTTGTCCTTATCTACAAGGGTTGCACTACTGCAGTTCATGTCAAATTTTATGCTCCAAATATGTTGCAAAAGAATGAAGTAGCTGGTCCAGGTAATGGGTGGAGGGGATTTAAAGAAGATGTTCCACAGCAGCTTCCTGGGTCTGGTCATGGCGGTTTGGTCAACTGTGTCCTCTGGCAAGTACTACCTCAATGGCAGTGAGTATTTTAGTGGTGGGGTTGAGGTTGTGTAAGGAGGTGTTGTTGTCTATCAGCTTCCTCTTCAGGAGGCTTGTTAGGATTTCATCCTCAGGGAGGGTCCTCTGGACTATAGTCATTGCTGCTTCCTGTGCTTCAAGGATCGCCTCCTGGTTATGGATGCTTAATGTAAAACCCTCCAAGGTACATAAGAAACTTGGGAAGGGGGGATTGTAAGGCAGTATAAATGCAGATGCATCAGGGGTGGATATAATCTGGTGGGCAAGTAGGAGATGGTGGGCTTGCATTGAGATGCCAGAGATTAGGAAATGGTATGGTGGCTTTTGTCTGTTGTTGCGGCATCTTGCAAGGATTTCCTTTTTCTATTGCAGTGTGGAAAGCTTCACCCTTTCACCTGTCATTTTGAGGATAAGCTCTTTGAGCTTGTTGCTTGTCACCATTAAGTCTGAGTCTTTGCTTGCCTGCCAATCCTGGATCCAGAGCTTGGGATTGGGGTACAGGTCAAAAGCATTTCTTTGGTCCTGGAGGAGATTGAACCATGGTGGCGTTGATAAGTGTATGATTGAAAAACCTCCAGCTGGTGTGAGCATTCTAATAAGGGACTTTGGAAGTTGTGGTGGAGCTCTATGCATCAGGTTATTATCCTCATCTTGGGTAAAAGGTGGTTCTGCTGGGAATTGGATGGCTTGTTTTGTTGCCCAGATGTGGTCCATCCCTTTGCTTGGTATGTGTACCACAGGGCTTGGGAAAGGAGAATAGCTGGTCCTTTTGCTGTTGACTGGTATGGCCTGGGGAGAGCTGTTAACTATGGTAATGTCCTCATCATAGTCCTGCAGTGTGCTTGTTGATAGAGTCAGGGAGGATAGGTTAGGCAGGGGAAAATTCAGCGGTCTAGGTCTACTGGGGATCTCTCCCTCTGATTCATCCATATCTAAGTCTGTTCTTGCATTGCTAATGTGGCAGCGCTTTTTGTTGTGGCTACATACTCCTTTTTGTTTTTCTGGACTTTTTTCTTGTTGCCGCTTTTTCTGACTGTTGGTCTGGGGAGGCATGAGCAAGAGGGAGAGAGTGTGTGCATACATTTATTTTCTCTTATTTCCATTTATTTTTGGGATGCTCTTGGTTACCAGGAGATTGACCCTTAACACGATGTGGGTGTCACATGCCATTCCAGTGTTATGTGGCTGTTCTCATGTGCTAACCAGAGGGGGGTAAGCATCAATAGTTGTTGTTGGTGCACCTGTCCCCTCCTGGGAGGGATGTACTCTCACCATGTATTTATGGCCCAGGGGGCCCTTCTCTCTGTGCATATTTGCAGCAAGAGGAATAAAGTGGGGGGGACACCTGACTTCTGCTCATAGGGCAGCTTCTCTAGTAGAGGAATGAGTGGCAGCTGATGTGTTAGGTCCAGGTGCAGCAACCAGGGTTAGTGGTGCATGTGGTGGTTCATGGTCAAGGGGCCCCCCCAAGTAAGTATTGGCTTATTTATTATTGATCAATTAACACACATTCAATTCAGCTACAAACAATTCCAAAATCACTACAACAAAGTAAGTATTGGTTTGTTTATTATTGATCAATGCTCGGCATAAAAGCAAGTACCAAGGGTGATGAGCGTTTTTGGAGGCCTCTGTGTGCTAGGGAATCCTTCCGCTCTTACCCGCGTCCTTCACTTTCTTGGCTGGAGGCCAATCTTGGCATGGCGCCAGGGTCTGGCAGATGCTGTGCTGGGGTCAGTACGGCTAACAGTCTCAGACATCCTGGATGGTGCTCTCTTCCGTCCATCTCCATCTTTATCGCCCACCCAGGTGAGCACATTTTCTTGCTCTCTCACTTCTTCAGTTGGGTCTCACCATGAGCTTCGCTCATCACTACAGCCTTGCTGTATTTGTCTTTCTGTCTTCAATTCATGTGTGTTTGTTCATTCGCTGCCGGTGAGACCCATCTTACAGCCACCTGGTGAGCTAATGCTTACCTCTCACATTAGTTATTTTGTCCACATAAAAAGTCATCTTTTTCTTTTTCAATATCATCTATGTCCTCTGAGAATGTTCAAATCTGTAATTGTGAGACTTGTCGTTGACATGCCGGTCAATCATTTGAGTCTCATGAAGAACATTCTCTCAAATTGGTTCGAGCAAGGTCAGACTCTGCACAAAGACTTGTTGATGAGACTGTGAAAGGCGTGCGCTCCCTCGTGGACCTCGTATTATGTCTTCAAGTATCAGGCTTCAGACCGGACGAAGCCAGAGACTTCTTTGAAGCTGCACGTCATTGACTAGAGATTTGCCAGGCAAAAAGCAGGGCAGCATCTAGTCCGTCATGGCCCTGCACTCCAGCAGAGCCTCCTGACCAATCTTCCAACCAACCTGTCCCAGGGCAGAGCTCCACATTGTCATACCAGAGTGTTACCCATCCTTCAGCCACTTTGCATGTCCAAGCTATTAAATCGGCAGCTTGGGCGGCCTTGTTTGACCAAGCCGATCCATCTCAAAAGAACTCTAAGTCGAATCTGCCCTCTGAGGTTGTCTGCAACCTCCATCAGATGCTGGAAGGCAAGGACGCTGCCAAATCTGCTTCCATCTGGCCCTCTCTGCTCGCGATCGCACCTCATCTTGCTTCTTTTCATGATCATGCATCTGTCAATCCTCATCTGGCAAGGACTTGGGAGCTTCGACAGGAGTATGGAAAGGAGACGACCATTGACTCGTTGGTCAATCTTGCCCAACTCAAAAAGTTTAAGGACCCTATTTCTTGATCGATCTGGAAGCTTGTTATATTGGATCACTATGTCAATTTTGAAAAATTATATGCTACTCTGGACAAGGGATATGACTATAATGATGAGCTGAGAGATTTTGCAGGTGGTTTTGCAATTATTAGAAAAGACCATGCAACTGCTCGTCGATCGATCATGTCCAAATCAGACTGGACTCAAGTGTTCAATGCATGGATGGCTGCAGTCCTGGCATTCTACCCTCATTGAGATGCAGAACTTGTCTCCTATTGTAGTAGAATTATTGATTACTTCTGTGCGCCTGGAGCTGCTTCTATCACCATTTGTTTTGATTCAGAGATGCGGGACAGATATGCTCGAAATCCTTTTAGATTGGATGATCAAAATGAGCTACAAGTCCCATTTCTGTCTCAACTTCTCAGCGTTTTGGCAGCTGCAGCGCATCCTCTGGCTGGTACTAAGCGGGCTTACAATGTACGCTTTGCTCCAAATAAAAAATGTTCTTCGACAATCTGCCAGAATTGGAATTTGGGATATTGCAATGTTGAACCATGCCAGAACAATCGCAAGCATGGTGTCTGCTGCGAGTGCGGTAATAAACATAGAGCAAAAGATAATGATGAATGCTACACCAAACTCAGAGCAAGGCGTCAAGCTCATAGAGCAGCAGGAGGAATCGACGCATAGAGTTGAAGAGGCAATTAACAGGGGCCTGAGATCTCTTTTGTCAAGCAATAAGCGTTCCCATGAGGTTTCATTTAAAAATTCCCCACGTTTCCAGAGAGGTTTTGTATGGAACAGTTCATCATTGGCTTCACCGATGTCACCTTCAGCTCGTGAAACCGAGATGGCGTCACCGCTACCATCTCCACCAGCCCATTTGCTTTCCAATTCAAAAATTCAAGACACTCTCAAAAGAGTCAACAAATACATTCGAGTTGAAACACTCTTCAATGTGGATTTGTTTGAGGCCATGTTATGGGATCACCCGAATCAACTATTCATTGCTTCAGTCATGTGAGGCCTCAGAAAGGGTTTCTGGCCTTTCAATGCTGGTGATTGGAGCTCATTTGATGCAGCACCTTTAGAAAATTATTCGACGGAAGAATCAGATCTCAGCGCTATCAGAGATTTTTAGCGCAAAGAGATTGAGGCCAGAAGATGGTCTGAGCCTCTCAACATCGACACACTCCTTCTGGGTTTGAAGTCATCTCCTCTGTTCGTCATCTGGCAGAAAGGGAAGGCAAGAGTAGTCACGGATCATACAGCCTCTGGTCTTAACGACGGAATCCCAAGGTGTGAGGCTAAGGTGAGATACGACGACATGAGAACTTTTGGACAAGCATTATACAATGCCAAACGTCGCTACCCATTTTCTAAACTGCTCACATGGAAATCTGATGTATCTAGTGCATTTCTCAACTTGCCAGCTCATCCGTTGTGGCAATTATGCCAGTTGGTCAATGTGGATGGGATTTGGCGCATTGTCCATTGTCTAGTATTCGGAAATTGTGCCTCACCTCAATGCTGGTGTGCCTTGGCAAGCCTTATGTGTTGGCTGGCTATCACAAAACTGGATATGCCAGATCTGCATGACTTCATGGACGATTTCTTCTCTTGGGATCAGGCCACTGACCTAATCGAGTTCAAAGGAAGGCTCAGGCCCAGGCATCAAGCTCAATTACTCATCCTTTGGGATTCCATCGGATGCCTGTGGGATGAGAAGAAACAAGAATTCAGAGAATGCCTTAAAATTATTGGATTCTGGGTCGACATCAACCGTGGCATGATTTCCCTCCCCAAAGAATCAATCAATGATATCATTGCAAAAATAAGCGCATCCATCAATACAAAGGATCGTCGCCCTCCACTTCAAGTCTGGCAACGTCTGGCGGGACATCTAAACTGGCTTCTCAATGTTCTGCCATGGGGATGCCCAGCTCTGTCCTCAATTTATCGTAAAATTTTGGCTAAAACAACAATGCACGCTGGAGTTTTCCTTAACAGGGAAGTCATCGAGGATATGAACTGGTTATTGAAGGTATTCCCATCAGCCATAGGTATCAGATTTTTAGATGTGACACATTGGGACGATTCATCAGCCGACTTTGTGTTATGGACCGATGTGAGTTTAAAACTGGCTCTGGCATTTGTATTCACAGGATCTGGTTTTGTTTATCAATTGAATCCAGATCCAGCAAAGCCCAAGATTGACATCTTTTTCCTGGAATTATTGGCAATTCTTTCAGCTATTCATCACGTTGCATTGTTCGACCACCTGCCAAAACGACTTCTTGTCTTCACAGACAGTCTTGATTCTGTAGCTGTTTTTAATTCTCTCAGTGCCACTGAGGATATGCATAATTCTGTTATCAAGGCAGTAGCGGGTATCATTATTCATACAGGGATCAACTTACGTGTTCGTCATATAGCAGGTAAAGACAATACACGAGCTGATCTGCTTTCATGCCTCTTGTTTGACGACTTTCATTGTCAATTCCCTGCTGACCGCGTCTACAATTTTGAGCCTCCTAGAGACTCTCTTCTGGCACAATGGAGCAAATCCTTTTAGGCACCCTTGGTGGATCGTCCAAGAGGATGATCTGCCAACCCATGTCCAACACCGACCTTGATGCTTGGACACTTCGAGTACAGTCAGAAGCTATAGAAAAATCTACAGCATCCTGTTATGCCACAGATGCGCATGACTATATTAATTTTTGTTCTTTGCATGGTCTTCCTCTCGACCCCACACCTCAAACCCTATCAAAATACATCGCTTTTACCTCCAGATTTATCGCCTCTGGTCCAAAATATTTGTCTGGGGCCGGATACTATCTTCGGAACGTCTACCCAGAATTCAATGCCAACAGGGCACACCCACTTGTAAAGGCAGCGATAAAAGGTTCGAAGAAAATTCATGCTGACCCAATACATTGTAAGCTCCCCTTACGTCTTTCACACCTTTGAATCTTTCATGTCACGAGCTCATCACTCTAATGATTTCGATGATCTTTTATTCACAATATTGATCTCATGTGCTTTCTACGCATGTCACCGCTCAGGAGAGCTCGTCATCAAGACCAAGGCTGCATTAGATTGGAGAAAGATTGTCAAACGCTCTTCCCTCCATTTCCCTCAGGGTTACGCCTCCTATGACCTGCCCTACCACAAAACTGATCGATTCTTCACAGGATCTCAAGTCCTATTTGCACGTCAAAACATTGCAGACCCCATAACCTTATTGCAGGAATACACGACTCGATGCAATGCAATTCACAGAGCAAAATTTGCTCTCTTTTTACGTTGTGATGGTTCCATTCCCACTCATTCCTGATTCGACTCTAAACTTTTTTCTCTCCTCAACAAAACATACGGTGGTCATTCAGCGAGAGCTGGAGGAGCTACTTACTACGCCTCCCTAGGTCTCTCGGAAGATATAATAATGGCTATAGGGCGCTGGACATCACAGGCATAGAGGACTTATCTTAGAAACAACCCCTCCATTACGGTCGCGCTTCAACTGGCCAACATAAATCGAATTCATTGCCACTCAAACTCAAAAAGCTAGGCTACAGCTCTTTTTCTTGGCTCAGCTCCCGCAACATCTCTTCACCTCCACCACCCCACCTCTCTCCATATCAGCTTATCTATAGCTAGCCGGTAGCTTTCGCCTTTACTCTTTAATACATGAAGGTCACGCAATTGCGTGACTGGTTCAGCGCTACCACACATCATCAAAAATTCACGATTCACTGCAGAGGTCGGCGTAAAAGCAAGTACCAAGGGTGACAAGCGTTTTTGGAGGCCTCTGCGTGCTAGGGAATCCTTCTGCTCTTACCCGCATCCTTCACTTTCTTGGCTGGAGGCCAATCTTGGCATGGCGCCAGGGTCTGGCAGATGCTGTGCTGGGGTCAGTATGGCTAACAGTCTCAGACATCCTGGGTGGTGCTCTCTTCCGTCCATCTCCATCTTTATCGCCCACCCAGGTGAGCGCATTTTCTCGCTCTCTCACTTCTTCAGTTGGGTCTCACCATGAGCTTCGCTCATCACCACAGCCTCGCTGTATTTGTCTTTCTGTCTTCAATTCATGTGTGTTTGTTCATCCGCTGCTGGTGAGACCCATCTTATGGCCACCTGGTGAGCTAATGCTTACCTCTCACATTAGTTATTTTGTCCACATAAAAAGTCATCTTTTCCTTTTTCACATTGGGTCAAAATTTCTAAAGTAAGTCCACAATAGGCAGGTTGCGTTGGCCCCCCTGCTCACAGTCTCTGTGCCAGCATTCTATTAGTTTATTCATAGTGTCATTTGTCAACCCTCCCTCCTCACCCTGTATATAATAGGATAGCTAGCTAGCCAGTAGCTTTTGCCTTTACTCTTTAATACACAAAGGTCATGCAATTGCGTGACCGGTTTGGCGCTACCACACATCATCAAAAATTCACGATTCACTGCAGAGGTAATACATATTCAATTCAGCTTATTTGACACTATAAACAGTTAGTATTAGTTCATTTATTATTGATCAATGCTAATAAACATTGAACTCAGCTTATTAGTGAAAGCTTGACAACATTTAGCTATTGATATACTAGACATATCATCATGTAAGTAACTTTTAAAGAGTTTGAGCTATTGAAATGCTTAAAAAATCAATAATTTAGGCAATCTTCAACTACTCATTCTGAATCCAGTACTCCTGAAGGTCAAAGACAGCAGGCTAAGATTGAAAGCAGGCTTCAACAGTTGCAAATGACTGATCCTGATGATTGTTGTGCACATAGAAGTAGAAGATCTACTTCAGTGGTTATACCACTTCATTTTGGAACTGGAGGTAGAGAGTCTGGGGATAGAGAGTCTGGGGGTATGGAGTCTGGGGATATGCTTATTGCTGCTCAGGATCCATTTGCTATTGTTATTCCTCAAACTCTTTTGCCTGATGGATGGAATGCACCTTTACAGAATTCTATACCTAGAATGGTGCCACCTTTACCTGTTTCTACATCAACAAGAAACAATAGGTCTAGAATGGTACCACTTCTACCTGCTCTACCTCTTCCTATACTTGCTTGTATGGGCCGTTGCTAGCACGGCGTGACCGAGATCTACCTGCCGAATTTGATCAAAACGTCGACGATACCGAGGCCTACAGCATAGGGTGTTGAATACGTGACGCGGCAGTGTCAATGTGACCATGTTAGTGTGACTTGCCAGCGCGGCGCAACATGGTAGCGCAGAAGGGAGAAATACCGGCAACGTTTGTATAATATTCAATGTTCGAATCGTATATAAC
>QFEW01013019.1:0-13060 GCA_003316525.1 Termitomyces eurrhizus
CGAAGCACATCACCTTCTTTCGAGGGAGTGTTCCCAGATTTGAAACGACCATTTGATATGGAGAATTGGAAGAAGCGGAAAAGGAAACAAGCTAGAGTTTATGTATGTTCCTCGTGATTCTTGTTCTTTGTACCTTCGATAATTGAGCATTGGCAGATCACACGTCACGTAGCTCATATAATTGAACGGCAGGCGTTTATTCTCAAGTTTGCGAGAGCGATGATGATGTTCGGTGCTCCTTCGCACCGTCTTCAGTCTCAAATAACTTCCACTGCTCGTGTCTTAGATCTCGAAATGAGCTGCGTCTATCTTCCAGACGTACTACTTGTCAGCCTTGATGATAGCTCCACGAGCACGAGTAACGTCAAAATAATCAGACAAGCTAGCTCTTTGGACCTTGTCAAGCTTACGGATGCATATCGTCTGTACTGGAAGGTCAGCCATTATATTTCGGTCAGTTCTGAAATGGTCGTGTATACCAACATCACGCAGGTCATTCATGACAAACTATCGGTATCGGACGCATCCGCAGAATTAGATAACATCATGGGCAGACCGCAGCTGTACAACTGGTGGAAACTCGTCTTTTTTGGCGGAATGTGTTCGAGCTCCATTTGTACAGTCAGTTTTGACGGAAGCTTTATTGACGCTTTGATCGTTTTTCCTCTGGGTGCCTTGCTCATTGTCATACAGCTATTGAGCGTTCGCAATGAGTTATATTCCAATGTATTTGAGTATATATCTTTTCAATTTGCAACACCAGGTTGTTGACTTGGTTTCCAGAGTAACTGTAACTACATTATTCAGTTTCATTGCCGCCGCGTTGGCCGCTTCCCGTCGTTTTTGCTATTCCGCTGTTGCGTCGAGCTCTGTCGTTTTGATTCTCCCGGTCAGCTATATCTGTTATCTCATTAGAGCTGTCAACCTTGACTTTCTATCAGGGTTTTATTGTTCTCAACGGCGCTCTAGAGTTAATGTCGCGCAACATCGTCGCTGGTTCTGTGCGTCTCTGTTACGCCATAGTATACGCTCTTTTCCTTGGCTTTGGGTTGGCGATGGGCGCAAAGGCATTCGTGCAGATTACAGGACAGGAGATAGTTGGTTCAACTGATGTCGTCTGTTCGATTAGTCATTATGAGGGTGCCCCGTGGTATCAGC
The DNA here is from genome assembly GCA_003316525.1 of Termitomyces eurrhizus. Taxonomy (NCBI): domain Eukaryota; kingdom Fungi; phylum Basidiomycota; class Agaricomycetes; order Agaricales; family Lyophyllaceae; genus Termitomyces; species Termitomyces eurrhizus. Next base: position 1,159 of record QFEW01013019.1, read on the forward strand.
AAACTCCATCGAAGGTCTGGGGTACGTTGAACTTCAGACTTTGGTCCCCTTCTTCATGACTGGATCCTGGCAGCTTTTCTAACGGTACCCATGTTTTCGCTCTTTCTGAGCCTACGAAACCAAGCACCGTATAACGGAGTAGAGTTGGTGTGTCTGAGATCATCTGTATTCATCTATCTAATTATCTCACGATAACATATAGCCCCTACTCGTTGGTATTGCTTGTGTTGGCTGGGTTACCAACTACTTCACAGGGACCGCATTTGTTAATCAGTCGGATATCAGTGCTGCGGTTGGGTAACTAACTCATCGTCGCATTGTCCTAACGATTCTTCTGAAGAATTTTCATCCAGCGCGTTCGCAGTCGGTATCGTTGCGAACATGTATGCTCGCATTTTCAAGGGTAACGCTTTTGTTGTCATGGTTCGTCGTCCAACCCCGAACGACACCTCGAACTGACGGTATTTGTTATGTTTTGCAGATCACGGGCATTCTATTTCAAGTCCCGTCGGGTCTAGGAAGCGGTGGCCTGTTAAACTACGTCTCTCGACAGACTCATGGGGATTCTAACTCCTATCTTTCTGGCTTCCAAACAGCTCTCAAACTCGTCTCCGTCGGCATTGGGCTAACTGTGGGCCTGGGAATATCGCTGGTGTTAATGCATCCCATACAAAGTAGACGACGGGCTGGTGGAATCTTTAGTCTTTAGTTCGCTCTGTATTTATTTATGATAGACTTCTAAGGTCTTTTTGCTCATGTCTCACTACTTAGACTTTTACTACTTCGCCTATTCATTCGTATATTCTCTACAATCAGTTGAAATTTACCATGCTGAATCCCTCAGATCCTCTGGACCTCTTCATAATGGTCAGGTTACAACGCACGCAACTTTGCTTTGAAACACGCGATTAAGTCACTCGCTTTCCTTTTTGGACGGCTTATATATATGTTACTTTGCTAGACTTTATGCTTATTTTTGCCATGTATGGCGTGAGATCTGTTGTCTGAGGAAAACAACGTGTAGAAACTATTAACGGGATCATTACACCATTCTCAGAATTTTCTACTTTTGTCATATATTATAAGTGAAAACCAGTCTGATTTGCTAATGAAATGGAATGACATTCCGATAAAATCCCAGGTTGGTACCACAACAATCTGATCTTATTTGGAAATGTCATGATAGAAATATTGATCTTTGGCATTCACACAGAATTTCAATAATGATTTCCAGTTTTATTTGCAGGAATCATTACCTCCTGAAAATACTCTAAAGTGATGATTATTTTTCCATGACCAGGATATATATATGGAAAGAATTGTGGCTTAGCATAAGTACAACTTCTATGAGACTTATTATTCTCATACTCTACCGGTGAGAGTAAAATCACTAAATCCCATTATGTGTACTCCTAATTTTACCAAGTAATACACTATCCACAATGTTCATACCATTTATTGTCTCACCAACTTGGTGCCAGATGTGATCTGGCTGATAACGGCATCATGATGAAATAATAACTTCGAGTTCTCACATGCCTATTAGAACATTCACTACACACACAAGGGCCATTAGCAATGTCTGGTGAGTACATCTGAGGCCTATTTACTTCAAAACAATCTATACTGACAATCATACAAGTGAACAGTGACATAGTTGTTACAATCCAGAGGTTTAGGACACTGTAAGTGTGCCTGACTCTTTCACATATCACACCATTCACATACCATTGTCATATATCAGACAAAGCTACCATAGAGTACATATATTCACCTACTGGCAAATGGGCACCCTCAGTCATTCTACACAGACTGAGGGTGAGTGATAACGTCGACTATACAATACATAAACACTTACTTACCTCACCTAGATCAGAAGACTTACTGTCTGTTTTAATCTAGGTACAAAATAGAGTCATTTCTACACAGACTGAGGATCAGAAGACTTACTTTTGTCTTAATCTAGGTTACCCAGTGTTAGATTCCAACAGGTTATGGGCATTTGCTGTCTTGAATCTGAACTGGGTATCTATTGTTTTTTCTTGGGCCGGCTGCCCAGACCACTTTGCATCTGATATATGTGCAACTTGCATAGGATCTACTTGTCTATTTCTATATTGCACAACTGACTGTTGTGTCACCCACAATGATGACTTCTGTGGGTGAAACTGCATCTCTCCCCACTCTGGAATTTAAACTTGGCCCTGACATCATTGCCAAAATGCAAAAAGTAGATGCGTCAGGAAACCCAACAATCTTGCCAGTTGGGAAAGTCATGGCAGGCTGGAATGGACATATCTTGGACAAAGATGACAGAAAATAGAGTGAGTGGTTCTATACCATGAACCTCGAGCCATTGATGGTCCAGTTATGGGAATACATATTCAATCAGCCACCTTCCCCTCACCTGACATATGAGCCTTGTGCCTACCAAGCATGGTGTAGCAACAACCGTCTGGCATGTTCCTTTGTAAAGCATGCGTTATTGACGTCTGAGCAGAAACTCTGTGCTGATGAGTGGGATTCTGTGAAGCTATAGCAATACTTGAAGGAACACTATGGGGGTGCCATGTCAGTCCAACAAGTTTGCCTACTCCAGGAAGCCCTCACTACAAAGTGTTCTCTGGTAGAGTCCCTTACAAAGACAGCTGACATGATTTTTGAGAAGATCGATCATGCATTTGAGGCCAGCAAGGTCACCAAGGAGCTGTTGCAGTCCATCACTGTTCTCTCATCTCTGTCAGACAGATCTTATGCCCACATACACTCTATTATTTTGTGCGACCTCACCTCAGCTGCTGATGTGAAGAAATACAGTCCTGTCAAGATTTGCTGTTTCCTGGAGGGGGAGCAGACTTTGATGGATGCTGACAAGTCAACAGTACAGGCTGAACCAACTGTCCTGGCTGCAAAAACATCAAAGTTCAATAGACTCATCTGCACTGGATGCAAATCCTGGGGCTATCCTTTCTACACTAGCTCAAAAAAAACTGCCCCAATGTTTGGCCTTTTTAGAAAGATTCACATGGTGTGCAACATTTATATAAGCAAAAAATTGTAGAAATTCACATGACATACAACTAAATCATGTGATTTGGACAAAAACTTGCTGATTAATAAATCAAACAAAATATTCAATCATTGGGGCAGTTTTTTGACCCACTCTAATTTACTCTAATTTTCATATCTAGTACTTGGAATGGCCTCCATTTGCCTTTATAACTGCCTTGATCCTTCTAGGCATGCTCTCTATGAGGCTTTGGCATACCTCTGATGGTATTTAATTCCACTTCTTGACCACTCTCTTCCACAACTTATGCACTCCTTTAGGGGGTACCTTATACTCCAAAAGTTTGTGCTTGATGTAAACCCAGAGATGTTCAATGGAATTGAGGTCAGGGGATTGGGCAGGCCAGGATATCACAATGATGTTGTTATCAGAAAACCAGGTTGTTGCCCATTTGGAGGTGTGTTTTAGGTCATTGTTCTGCTGAAAATATTGTTCTTCCTCCTCCATTTCCAACTTTTCAAAGCTTTCCATCACTCCCTCATCCAAAATCTCACAATATTGTGTAGCATCCATCTTCCCCTGAACCTCTATGAGCTTTTCTACTCTATTCCAACCCATGCAGCCCCATACTATTAAATTGTTTCCTCCTCCATGCTTGACAGTTGATGTAGTGGTGCAGTCAGATAGTGATTCTCCTGGAATTTTCCACACATATACCTTCTCATCTGATCCAATCCAATCTAGGGGCGCGATGGAGTAGTGGTCTCCATTGCGCGTCTGCCATTGCACCCCGGCAGACACCAACAAGGGGGAAAAATATGAGTTTGCACCATGAACGACCGTTCAAACCCCCAAGGTTGCAGAATCCACTCTCTCTTATCGGCACATCTTCAATTCTCCACTACCGATGATCCGTGTCTTTATTTTCATGGCCACGGATTCTCTGAATCATCGACATCGATCTTTGTCAGCTGGCATGCATCCCATACAACCCCATCAGCACATTTCATCAAGACAAGTGGTACTCCAGCCTCCACACGCGATTGGCTCCCGTGATGGGGACCTCGCCTACCCCCAAATATCCAGGCCCTGCGGCCAGGGACCTTGTCCACCCCCGGTAAACGGAAAGAGCCGGAACCCAGCTCTGAATCACTGCATTATGGACACGTGCCGGAGTAAGTCTCGGCCAGGACAGAAGAAAAAATGGACAATGAAGCGGAGGACTCGTGACAATGGAATTGGGCCGCATCTGATTCGACTCGCACACATCAACCGTTCACTCTGTCAATATAGCAGGATCTCACACACCATGGGAGGTCATGGACATCCCGCGTCTGCACATCACTGGTCTCGAATTTACCCTATCTTGAACCTGCACTAACCCTAACCTTACCTTTGATTTACTGCGACGTGAACCCGCTACTATACATGCTAACATACAATCAATATGAGGAAAGTTCTACTCTACAAAAAATACATACATCGGTACCAACAAACGCTGCTCCCTGTATATGGTACTGTACATCCGGCCTATCGGCCCGCCTCTTAGCTCAGTATTGTAGCTTGCCGGCGTTAAACAGAATTCATCATCATCATCATCATCATCCAATCCAATCAATCTTTGTCTCATCATTCCACAAAACCCTTTTCCAATCCTCCACTGTCCAGTTTTCATGATACTGAGCAAATTTGAGCTGGTTTGCATGATGAGCAGCCTTGAGCATAGGAACTTTCTTCTTTGTTGCTGAGCAAAAGCCTGCCTCCTTCAATGCATTTCTGACTGTCTGAGGATTGACAGGACTAGAGATGACAGAATTAATGAACTGTATAGCTTGGACAGCATTATCCAGCTTCCCAGTAGTAATTTGATGAATAATAGACTGTTTGTCATGTGCTGTAAGCTTGGAAGGACAACCTCCAGGATGATTCTCTTTGTTGCTCTCCAGCTCTTTGCTGATCCTCCCCACAGTGCCTTTTTCCAGGCCAGCTTTTGCTTGAATTTGACACTGAGAATACCCCTCATTAAGGAGAGAAGCAACAAAAGAGCGATTGGCAGCAGAAACAGGTCACATAATGGTGGTAGAGTATCAAGAAGGTGATTGATTGAAGTTGAATATGCCAAATTAGTACAAACAAGGTCACATGACATTGTTTATACTTTCCACAAGATGTTTCCATCTTCTACTGCTGAAAAGTATTGAGAAAATATGAAAATTAAAGTGAGTCAAAAAACTGCCCCAATGATTAAATATTTTGTTTGATTTATTAATCAGCAAGTTCTTGTCCAAATCACATGATTTATATGTCATTATAAAGCCAAGATGTAGTTGTATGTCATGTGAATTTCTACGATTTCTTGCCTACATAATTGTTGCACACCATGTGAATCTTTCCAAAAAGGCCAAACATTGGGGCAGTTTTTTGAGCTAATGTATAATGACCACACCTTGCTGTGGTGCATCCTGGAAGGGGGTGGTATGGCAGGGAAGACTATTGAGGAATCTTGGATGGCATGTATTGCACATTTAGAGACTCAGCAAAAGGAAAAGGACAAGAAGAAATTGTCATCAAAAATCACTGTCACATCTTAAGGAAAAGCAGCATTTACCCTGGAAGGTGATGCCGACACAATAGCTGCATATATAGCCACTCAAGAAAAAGTAACAATGACAACAGAATTTGCAGGCATAGCCTCAGATGCTATCTCAATGACAGGCTCCATTGAGGAAGTTGAAGCCCTGGAATTCAAAACATTAGTTGCTTTGGAAGAGGATCTCAGGATAGGAATCAATTGCAATGATCACCTGATAAATAATTCAAAGGGTGAAATCACATTGACAAGTTCAAACAGTCTGACCATGTCATTCTACCTAGATTCTGGAGCCAAAGTACACATCTTACCAGACCCTTCTGACTTTACCTTTCTGACTATGATTTCCAAAAGACCTCTTTGAGGCATAGATGGCACTGCTATCTTTGCAAAGAGAATGGGAAGCATACAACTCATAGCAAATAAAGGCACTTGTATCAAAATAGAGAATTCATTGTACATTCCAAAGTCTGCTGTAAAACTACTCTTAGTCAGCAAACTTGCAAAATGAGCCAAGATAATCACCACACTCGACAATACAGAAGCTACTCTAGTCTAGAAGTCCACAAAGTCTATAATTGCCCTGCCACACTTATTTCCCAGAAAGACCTATATGCAGTGAGCTTAGCCCCCAACCTTGCATATGCCACCCATGCCTCACCTAATATTGAAACTTGGCACAGGAAACTGGGCCATGCAAATTACCAGGCAATACTTCAGATAGCATGAGCTGAGATGATCAAAGGTATGCCCAAGACCTTCTCCTCAAAGCCTCCTAAATATAATCATTGCATTCTCAGTAAACAGACACACATGCCAGTACTGAAGAAAAGGAAGAAGAGAGAAGGGCATAGGGCATTGCAATGGCTTGAAAAGATATGGGTAGATCTAGCAGGTCAATCTACAGTAATATCATGTATGGGCAACAATTATATTATGAATATAGTGGACAATTTTACAAACAAACCATAGTCTATCCCTCTAAAGTCCAAAGATGATGGGTTTCCAGAGTTGCAGGCCTGGATTCTGGCTCATGAGAAAGAAATTGTGAGAAAGTAAAAATTCTATGCACTGGACAAGATGGTGAGTTTAATAGGATTGACTATAAGGAATGGTGTAGATTGAGAGGCATAATTGTAGAAGTTGGTGCCCCATATACATCTGCCCACATTGGCTGAGTAGAGTGTATGCACTGCATGTTGATGGAGAAGGCTTGTTCAATGCAGATTGCCTCAAAATGTCCACCATTCTTATAAGACAGATTCTATCTCACAGCTGCACACCTACATGGCAAAACAAAGACATCTGCTGTTGACAATACTATATCTGACAAGTTATGGTACGGAGTAAGACCTGATTACTCATATATTTGAGAGATTGGCTGTAGGGTATTTGTCTTGATCCTAGGCAAGCACAACCCTAAAGTGTATAAAAGATCAATTGAATGCATGTTGATAGGCTATGACATGAATTCAAAGGCATATAGATGCTATGATAGACAATACAGAAGGTCTACAGCTCATATCACATATGCTTTATTAAGAGTCATGATGACCAGCCACTAGTAGAACATCCTGCACCCTAGGATGTGAACAAAACTATACTTCCAACAATACAATTCATATCAGTTAATTCAAATACCCAACTATTAACAAAAACTCATGATGAAGACAAGCCCATATCAATTCCCAGTATTGTTGAACCTGACTTGACCCAACCTGAACTAGTGGCAACTATTCTACCACCACAGGCACCTCTAGCACTGGCACCAGTGAATGAGCCAACTCAGCTATGGTGTTCAGGATGGATGACGATACTGACAGTAAAGGCAGCTCCAAACAATGTGCAGCAGGAAACTTGACTGGAGAAAGCAGTAAGAGAAGCAAAAGAGTCAGCAGACAGGGTCAAGGAAGCTAGAAAAGAACAACAAACAGCACTGAAAGACTTGCAATGTGAGGTACTGGAGATCAAGCATAATACAAGTAAGTGTGAGCAATAAACTCAATTGTATTATGATAGCATTGAACATGATTGGAGATCCACACAACACAGATCCAAATAGTGATCCAGATATACCAAGGACGTTGGAGGAGGCTAAATCATCATCAGACTAGTCAAGGTGGAAAGCATCTTACTGTGAAGAACTAAATTCACTGCAGGAGATGGGAGTTTGGAAACTGGTTCCGCATGAGAAAGTATCAGCAGGGCAAAAGATATTCAAAGGATGCTTTATCTTTACAATCAAACAAGATGAACGTGGCAACATCACGAGGTTCAAGACTACAAGGCTTTACCATGATACAAGGAAGAGACTTTAAGAAGACGACCTCACTAACAGCACGTGTGGAATCATGGTGGATTCTTCTTCACTTAGTGGCTGCAAGGGGTTGAGATGCAACTCAAATTGATATCAAGATGGCATTTGTGAATGGAGTTTTATCTAAGAAGGAGCAGATTTACATGCAACAACTGAAGGGCTTTGAAGAGAGAGGCAAAGAGGATTGGGTATGCAAACTGGTGAAACCACTGTATAGAATGAAGCAGGCAGGCTTGAAATAAAATACTGGACAATGTCATGAGGAGACTGGGTTTCAACTAATTGAGTTGTGAGGCATACATCTATTACCAGAAGTCTGACCAAGAAACAGTGATTACAGATGTCCACATTGATGATTTTTTAGCAATTGCAAGCTCAAAGACTGCAAATGACAGCTTCAAGGAGGAGTTGAGGAAGGTATGGAATATCTCAGACATGGGGACTCTACAACACATTGTAGGAATTGCAGTGGAATGAGACCACCCCCATCAACATGTATTCCTTTCACAGACAACTCTCATTGACAAACTCACATTCCAGTATGGCCAATCTGAGGCTTTCCCTCTGATAGTCTCCATGGAACCAGGATTAAAACTTTGTTGATAAACCAATTGCTGCTCAGTGACACAGATCGCAAGAAGTTAGAGAGGATTCCTTATAGAAATCTAGTTGGCAGACTACTTTGGCTGGCCATATCCACTCATCCAGACATTCAGTATGCAGTACAGCAATTGTCACAGTTTCTAGATTGCTACTCATACACTCATTGGAATGCTGTGATATGAGTTCTCCACTACTTAAAAGGCATACACTCAATACAATTATGACTTGGTGGGGACACATCAATAAACTTGATGGGTTTCACAGACTCAGATTGGGCAAAGTGTCAGAGAGTATGCATGGTTACTGGATGCTAGCTTAATATTGTGGGCAACATGGAAACAAGAAATGGTTGTGGCTTTCTCATGCAAGACAGAGTATATAGCTGCATTTAAGGCAGCGCAGGAGTGTATCTGATTGCAAATGGTGTTGAAGACATTGGAACATTCACTGGACAAAGCCATGACAATACTCTGTGACAATAACTCTGCAATAAACCTATCAGAGAATCTACTTTTACATTCACGCATCAAACATGTTGATATAAAGTACTATTTTCTACAGGAACATGTCGTGATAAAAGAGGTTTAGATATGCTATATCAATACAAAAGACAACATTGCAAACATATTTACCAAGGCCTTATCTGCCTCACAGTTTACCCGCCTATGCAATATCATGGATTTACAGTAACACAATTTCATATGAGAAGAAGCACCACACTTTATGATGAGGAGAAGTGTTACAATCCAGAGGTTTAGGACACTGTAAGTGTGCCTGACCCTTTCATATATCACACCATTTACATACCATTGTCATATATCGGACAAAGCTACTATAGAGTATATATATTCATCTACTGGCAAATAGGCACTTTCAGTTATTTCTACACAGACTGAGAGTGAGTGATAACGTTGACTATACAATACATAAATACTTACTTACCTTACCTAGATCAGAAGACTTACTGTCTGTTTTAATCTAGGTTACCCAGTGTTAGATTCCAACAATAGTGTGTCAAGCTGTCATTGTGATGACATGTGACTCAATTTACTGTGTCCACCATGGTCTCTACATGTGCATCTATCACACTAGCCAAATCCCAAGGTTTCATATCAAATATCTCTATAAGATCAAGAATAATCTTGCAGGTCCATCAGCTTTGAACTATTGCCAGAATCTTTCAACCAATATAATTTATATCTACTGCATACATAGTGACTTGGAAAGGTCAATACAAAAATATCTTATATCTCTAATTATGACTTCCTCTTTGCTGACTCTTCAAATGCCTTGACTATATATGCCTCTGATACTTACCACAACTCAAAAATCCAACAAGGCTACAAATAACACTACAACTTCGAAATTGACTGAATTAGGATAAAGCAAAGAGCAGGAGAGATAGAAAGAAATATTGCTTTGATTTGAATACTACAGAATTTCAATTTTTTTTTCTCACATGCATTGTTTTTTTTTGAGAATTCATGCTCACATTTGATGGTTTGCTGATTAATTCAGCTATGGACAAAGGAGATACTCAGCTATTAGCAGTATTAAATTTGAGAAGCTTTTTTTTTAGACATCAATGTTGATGTGCTATAATTTGTCTTCTGAATCAAAGGGCTGGTTACAGTATGACACATTTATAATTAGGACATAAAGAAGCATCCAAAGAGTATTGGATGGTCTCATTTAAATGCAAACAAATTAAAGTTCAAGAATTAGTTTGAGTTCAATTATTTCAAACAATTTATACATGTAATATTAGTATGACTTCAATTTGCATATCACATTTAACAGTCTTCTTCTTTTTCTACCTACTTTTTCTTTCTTCAAGAGTAGTATAATGTAGTTATAGAGTTTTGTTAAGTTCTTGATTTTTTAAGTCTTTCAAATGCATAAAATTCAGTTCTACAAGTGTAGAGATGACAGTAAAAAAAAGACTAAAGTTGCTATGCTATAAATGTCTAAATAAGGCTGAGACCAGCCTACTCCATTACAAGTAGTCAAACAAACAATTACTAATCTGGTAATTGGAGATCATTTTTGGCTGCTTTAAATGCAGAAATCAAGAATACAACAAGAAAAAGAGCTGTTTATTATATTGGCTAAATTATTTTCAAGATTAAACTGTTAAAGCCTTACTATAGTTTAGAAATGCTGAATTCACATCTTGTTGATTCACTGCTCAAGCTAGATTGAGTATTTATGCATGGATTTGTAGAAATTGATATCTTGAATTTAAGTTGTAATTTAGAAAAATAAGAATGGTAGAAATAAAAAAAAGAAGAAAAAAGCTGGTTATGACATCACAGTGCATATATGTGACTAAATTTTAACTATATGCATTTTTTAAACTCTGAAGTATAGTATCACATGTGATAAAAATACTCTATATCTTAATGCTTTTAATAAAACTGTGAAAATAACTCCACAACTTTAGATAGCTTTAGAAAATCTATGCTGAATATTAGACAATTAAGATTATGACAACATCTTGCAGAAGTGGTATATAAAGTCTTATTGTTATTTATTGTTCTTAATAATACTGTTAAAGTTTGGAAAAAGTGCAACAATAGTACAAACTGCTGATATATATAAAATTGCTTATAATTTGATATGGCTGCTTCAGAATTCAATATTATAGAACTTCATTAATATGATCATGCATTCTTGCCTTGCAACAAAAAACCTACTGGCTTTATGCTCTGTTCTATTCAGTATGAAAATCAATATGATGAAATGTGAGTACTAATCTTAAAACTGACTTATCTAATCTGTTATTTGGTCAACCCTAATACTTACTTAGTATATTAGAAATATTCAGCAAGGCAGAAACTAGATTGATTATTGAATAATAGTTCAAAATTGTTTTATAGCACCAAAATCATCAACCTAATCTATATTTGAGATGAAGTCTACTATGGCCCCAATATTTGCCAGCCTCACATTTCGTGGTTTATCATCTAAATCAGAGTCTGAGTAGGCATTAATACTATAAGTTATAGAGTTTGAAACAAGCAATGATGACTATTTAACATAGACACTGATGATACCAATTTAAGCATTGCATCTTACTGCTTTGATATTCTTTTTTTGGACTTTCTTATAATTATAACTTGCCACTGAAAACTCCAAATTATACAGAGAGTACACTTATAGCATTTTCTATGCTTAGTGCCTGTAGAAATCTTAGCACACAAGTCTAGCAGCATACACATAGCAATAGGTCATCCATACTCAATTCTATCATCTTAGTTCTATCCTGACAGTGGTGTGGTCTTTCCTGTCAATTAGCAATAGATTTTCCTCCATTTCAATGACTTTACTATCTTCATAGCATCACCTGAGCTTTTTCTGGGTGACAGTAACTTCAAATATA
>QFEW01013058.1:0-19795 GCA_003316525.1 Termitomyces eurrhizus
TCATTGGGGGGTATGTAACAGAGTCATCCGTATTACCATCAGCGTCAACGACGCTGTAATCAATTAGTAGAGTATTATGTAAGATAACATCTTGTTTTCGCACTAAGTACTAGTCAAATCCGATATTGCGGTCTGATTTAGCACTGTGTGAGATACACAGATAGTTCTGACTAGTAACCTCAGGTTACAGATAGTCAAGACAAGTAAGACAATCAGTAATCTCATTTATTGATTTACAACCAAGCAATCTATTGAGCAACTGTAGAATATAGTTGATGAAGTTGTTAAAATAATCTGCTTGTGTCTATATATAAACTTGAATAATTTGCTCTCAATAATAGCATAAATACAAATCATCTTTACATGCCTTATAGATATGGGCATTGTATCATCTACATCATTTACCATTGGATTATTGTCAAAGTGTGCAAAATTATCATTATTTGAAAATGCCATTGATAATGCACTAATTACAATAGGAACATGACCCAATAGTAGCCATTCTGTAATAAGAACTGGCAACTTTTATGTCTTCTGAGTGTTTCTTTGCCTAATGACTGTTGTTTTTGGTTGCTTGCATTTCTTCAGAGAGTTTAGATTCATGATCAAATATCAATATGTTTTTTCAGAAATTTTAAGTTTATGATCAAATATTTATGGCTGAAACTTAGCCATTGTACTAGAGATTTTATGAGACTGCTCATTAATATTGGCAATATGCTTTAATAAATTAAATGAGGAGTGCAGTAAAGTAGTGGTCTCTATCGCATATTTGCCATTGCATTTTGGCAGATACCAACAAAGAGGTACAAGTTTTTACTGAGAATATCCATTCAAATCCCCAAGGTTGCAAAAGTCCACTTTTTTTTTAACACATATTCATTTCAACTACTGCTAGTAATCCAATTTATTAAATCTTCCTAGCATAGGGTATAGTCAATTTGATCTGATTTACAAATGCACATTATTAACACATGTCAACATACACCAATACTGCCAGACAACCACTATATAAGCAAGAAACTCACATACTATAGGAGGTCATAACCTTCCATGTTTGCACAGCACAACAGAAAAATATCATTGGCTACAAAATTTTCCCTGTTCTCAAATCTAGATTAACTCTGATCTTAACCTTCTTATGATCTGTCTTTGAGCATATTGCAATATAAACTTCATTACTTATAAATATTTATATACAACAATGTGAGGAAAGTTATATTTATAAACTTATACAAATATATCAATACATATAAATGCTGCTTTTTGTACATAGTACTGTATATCTAGTCTATTGGCCTGCCTCTTAGCTCAGTATTGTAGCTTGCCAGCATTAAATGATTTTATCATCATTATTTAATTTGATAGGCTGAATAAGAGTAGGCAACAAAAGCCTTTTTATTTATTAATGACAAATAGAATCTGTCTGTTATCAATGGACACTGAACAAAAATGTAGATTTTATCATATAATTCTTTTATTGACAACTATGTGATTGGAGAAAATTATATTGTCTACAAACATGTCATCCTTCTACAACTGTCTGAACCAATATTTACAGCAGAAAAAACATCTATTTTTGGACTATACAAGAAACTCTACTGCTCCTCAACTACTACTCAAGCTAGGACTGCTATTTTAAAGAATAAAATTTTAATAAATATCTTTAACTACTAAGCCATTAAAGAGACAGAGCCAAAGATAAGAGAAAAGTGGGCAGAGAGAATCAAAGTAAGTACAGCAACTTATTGTAAAGAACTTGATATTATATGCTTGAATGAAAAGTTGTCCAATATATCAAGAATTGCTGGCACTCTTATTACTAGCATAAAAATCTAAAAGTGCTTCTGAAAACTTTACTGCAAGATATTGTGTAGTAGACAATAGCAAAGGAGATAAATGAGGGGATTCAAAACTTGTTGAGAGGTAAGAATCGCAACACCTTGAAATTGGAGGCATTTGCACAATATCATGTGGCTGTCAAAAATATTATGCATTAACTTATACTGCAAAAGAAAAGTTGTTTACAGAAGATGGCTGCAGAATAGAGTAGAAATAGAAATTTGCTAGAAATTCAGCACAAGTTAATACTTTATTTTTCTTTCATTCATTCTCTTTCCATCTTTTATTCATTGTACATCCATCCACTTGATTTCACTTTTTAATAGTTGTCTCTCCAGAAAGGCCCAAAAGCACAGTTTGAAGTATATAGACAATGCAGATGTGCTTCAATTTAGAGAGATGGGCATGTTGAGTTAAACTGTTGTTGGTTGGTATGTAGATGAAGGCATAACTATTAAAATATATGTAGTGTCATTATTCCTTAAACAATTTTTACACCAATTATAGTCATGACAATATGTCATACTTGACTTATGCTAACTGCTCTACCTTTTAAAACTCCTTTCCTGACCTTGTTAATGATCCCAACAAGAAGATGATAGATTACATGTTTGCTCTTCTTAGTAAAGACATGCTATCCAACCATGCAATTACACTATGATTTGACTCCTCCTATTCTTACATGCTATAAACTCATCCTTAATCTGAATAGAGATAGATTCCCAATATTACCAGCAGATTTAAGACCAAATATATTTCAAACTCAGACAGAATTGGAAATGCTGGTCTAGGCATTATAGTGAATTCTAGTTTTTTCCACCTTTGCTTATTATCTGATCACTTCATCAGAAATTGTGTCTAGTTATCAGATGAATCTGCTTCTTACAAGGCAGTGAGAAGCAATGATCAGCAATTCATATATTTAAAGTATCTTCTGAAGAATCTGATATTCCAAGATCCCATAATTTTGATTGGCCAAAGCTATTGCATCTGCTAAACTTCTGGAGAGACCATCAAAAACAGCATAGATCTAGTGACACCTTCCACTAGACAGTTTATTTCAATCATTATAAGGAGCCAATAGCTGCTGAATATGGCATCTGAGCTGATTGTGAAAAAAATGCAGCAGCAATAGCAGCACATAAGGCTATATGCAAAAATAAAGAGAAAAATTGGAAACAAAGGCCAATACTATTAGCAGTAGTCAATAGCAATAGGAGGAACATTGCTAATAACAGAGCTGCTAATGGCAGATCTGCTTCAGTTACTGAATGTACAGCCAACTTGGAGAAGCAACTAGGGCCTGCACTTTTCCTGTCATCTAGCATATCACACATACCACTGCCTAACTTATAAGAACCCTCTAGCTTGTGCTCACTGCACACTCCACAGCCTCAGCACTATAATAGATCCACTGTTCACAACAAATCTCAACTAAATGTATCAGCTTTTGCTCAGAACAACTTTGCTTACAATAATATTACTTATAATAAATGTAGTAGTGATACAGCAGTGGTAGATGCCAGTACCATCCACCTCTTACATCAAAGAGGATGAAACCATTCAGACTCTCTGATTAATGGCTCTAGTTATAGTTCCCTCTAGTATAAATTATCAAAAAGAGTGCTTAACATTTTTTGAGACAAGGATATTTATGATAGCAATGGCCAATTTGAAAGTGAGGGAAGGCCAGCATTATAAAACTACAAGAAGTGCAAAGCATTGCCTAACCAACTGTCAACAAATTCTAAGCAACTCCACAAGTCTCAAGCACAAATGTTACAAGAGGATGCAGCTCAATACATTGATATGTTTCCACTAGCAGAAAAAAAGTAGCAGCTACATCAAGGTCATTTGGCTAGTCTGCCATCATTGATGTGGGAAAGGGGAAAAAGTTACATTACATTTTTATAATACTATAATTTACAAAAATGTAGCAATATTTATGGTAAGGAAAAAAAAATTGTGCACAATAATACAATGTCCATCTTTACTTGTCTTCCATTGCCTTGCATCTCCCTGTCCTCTTGGGCTCAAGACAGGCAGCAAAAGCATCTAACTTAGCATAAAGAATCTCTAGACTTGTTCTTTTTAGACCTCTTTCTGCTATGTGAGTAGTTGTTATAATATTGTTAATATATGCTCTAATATACTTTAGATCTCTCTCTGCCAGCTGTATGACTAAACCATAGCCTCTACAGATTACTCTTACAGAAATAGTTTATGGTGCTTATATGTATCTATTTGAGATTATATATGAATGACAATTTGTTTATTGTATATTTACTATATGTAATATTATAAGAATTTTTCCACTCACTCCATGCTCTCTCTATTTGTTTATAGCTTTTATATATTGCTACATTTTCTATCTGATTATTTTTGAATCACTTTTTTTAGCCAACTTGCATATAGCTCCATCTTATAAGCTGTTATTATACTATCTAGAGTATGCTTGCTTATTATAAATTTGTAAGGGCAATCTCTAGAAGCTATGGCTCAGTCACATAGCTGGCAGAGAGAGATCCAAAGAGAACAAGTCTCAGGATTCTCTATGCCAGGTTAGATGCTTCTGGGGCTTCTGAAGCATGGGAAACAACTGTATAGTACAACAAAATCTTAAAAACTCAAAAATTGCCTACACAAACAATTGCACAAATAAGAGGCAAACTCTGGTAAACTCTGGCTTATATAAGTGGTCTGGAAGTGGTGCTGAGGAGCCCACATTTGTCTGAATAGTAGCTAAAGAACCAGAGCACCTCAAGGGCTGAGAGTAGTACTAATAGATAGTGTTGAAAAAATAGAAACAGTAAAATGAAATAATGTCAGAAGAAATAAGAGAATGAATGAAGGGAGAGTGAAGAGATAAAGAGTGAGAAAAGGAAGAAATGAGGAGTCTCTTGACAAATCTGCTAGAGTAGTTGGCAGAAAGCATTTATTTGTCCCACTTTTTTTTATCTACCCCACAACATCTAATACCTTACTGGGTCTTACTCTTGCATAGGAACTACAGAATATTACTGTAGATGACTTTTCTGATCTATTTTGGCTTTCTCTTGACTTTAGTACTAACAATTCCCTAGCATTTCCACTTGCTACTCCTCTTTCCCAAACTTGTCATCAATCCTTAGAACTCCTTCTCCACTGCTTTCATCTCTGCACAGCAATGCAGTCACTATAAAATCACTTTTCTAATGTATGCTGCCATACAATCACTTCTTTGCACTAAGGTGGAATGAGTTCAAATCACAGACTCTCTCAATATTTCAAGGAACTTTAATATCTGTTTAAAGACTGTGGAGTTACAGCTCTAGGCAGTGCATACAATTATTAGTAATAATAGTGACACAAGCAAGAAGCAGAGTGAATCCAGCACAAGTCAAATGCTGAGCTGGCAAATAGTGAAGTAAGTGAGATGAAGCCTGTATCCAAGAAGAAGAATGAGATAGTGATTGTCAATGTTTACAACAATAATTATTATAGTTGCAATAATGACTCAGAACACTTGATTGTGCTGATGGATTATCTAAAAGACAATATAAAGGTGCCCTTTGGAGATTGCAGTTAATTACATAGCTGGCAGATGAGAATAACTAATTACATGCCAGAGAAAAATCTAAAAAGAACAAGTTTAAAGATTTCTCTGCTACAGCATAGCACAGTAGCACAGTAGCAGTAGCATAAAAATAACTATATAGTGCTTTAAACTTATTTCAAAACAAATCAGAAAGGCTCCAGAAGCCTCTGAAAAGGCTTGAAAAAATCTCAAGACTATCAGAGAATTGCTGAGGGGGCTCAAAGTTGCTGAGGGAGTGCTGAAAGAGAAAGTCCCTAACAGACAAGTATTATTGTTCTGAGAGTAACAAGCATGTTTGAATATGGGATGTTATGCTCCAAACCACTCAGGCAAAGCTAGCATGTTCAAGATATAAATGCAGTGAGAAGGCTTGTTTAGTGATATACATTGATATCAATAGAAGTTTTGTATAGACATTGTGAGATTCAGAAGATACTACATTTAAGATCATGCCTTAGTTTGTGCATGTCCACCAAATTCATATTAACAAATTGGAGGAGAACATGATACTTTAGTTGAAAATAATAGATAGCAGATCTATAGTCTAGTTTGAAACAAAGGCCAGAGGAGCTGCTAATAAAATCTCCACTATGAAGTACCTTGACATAGTGAATTTGACTACAACAATCTGATTATTAGCATATCATACATATGTAAAAATAAAAAATAGGTGCTGCTGAATACTTTGTCATCTGTGATCATATAGATTGTACTTTATTTTATTTGAAAAAGGCATTTAATATAGCTAGAGTTTTTCAAAGTGCAAGAGCTTCTGATAGAGCTGAGTAGTTGCAATTTCTGAGACATTTAAATAAACTTGGTCACTGGACATGTATGTGGATGCTGAAGTCTATCCTCAATTGTAGTCTTAGACTATATCATCTTTTTATCTTAGTAAGCGCTACCTCTGCCTTTTCCTATATCTTTTGCATCTAATCAACAAACTTATTGATAGACTCATTCTCTAACTGCTATGTGCATGATTTGAAACTTGCAGAGAAAAACATTTTCCTGTTCTGCTGCTGCTCATAAAGTTTTTAGGAGTTATTGTAGATATCTGAGAAACTTCTCAGATTATCATAGTATGCATCTACAGTATTTAGAGCCCATAATTACTACTCTGAAAGCTCTGAGTCTCAGGCCAGTGAGAACTTTTCTTTGCATTCTTTTTTCTGCATAAATTCTTGTCTGTCATGCCTTTTATTCTCATAAAGGGCCTTTCTAGAAGAAAATACCAGGGTAAAGGATTCAGCAGGTTGAGATCAGTAAAGGAGAAGTGCTCTATCTAGCATGCCCAGATAACTACATATTCTTGCATTATAGTGCACTGCTTCTTCTTTGCCTCCTGTGCAAGTTGGTTCTTAGAATCATATCTTGCTTCCTGGAGCTAATGAAGGCAAAGGTGGCATGTCTACATGGGACTGATAGCACAGAACTAGGTCTACTATAGAGTTGATGGAGCCAGCTTTGTTAAGGATGCTGTTAATGCTATAGACTAGAATTGAGGAGGAGAGAAGTTGAGTGGTAAGCCATTGGCATTTTATATAATTGGCATCTAGACACAGTTTTGTAGCCTCAAAGTTGAGGAAGGCCACTGTGCTCTAAGTCTGCTAGATGTCTGTAGTCTCAATTTTCATGTTGAGCTAGAGCAAATTGAGGAACAAAGAGCCAGCAACAATGTAACAATGAGAGAGACAGCCCTTTTAGGCAGACACACATAGTTAAAATTTTGAGATCTAGAATAAATCAAGGTTTTTCTGTGCAGCAGACTATGTGTGGGAAAAATGTCTTCAATTTTTGCCATCATGTGATTTTAATTTTTATTGTTGATGTTTGTCCTGAGGCTAAAGTAGGTGTGTAAAAAAATATTTTCAATTTTTGCTATCATATGATTTAATCTGTATTGCTTGTGTAAGCAGCAGCCTGTGTTGGTATGCAAATAATATCTTTGATTTTTGCTGTCATATGATTCATTGAACTGTCAGATGCTTGTGTAAGCAATAGTATGTCCAGCCACTTAATAAGCAATAGCCTGTATCAGTGTGGGAAAAATGTCTTCAATTTTTGCTGTCATATGATTTATTAGACTGCCAGATGCTTGTATAAGCAATAGTATGTCTGGACACTTAATAAGCAATAGCTTATGTCAGTATGGAAAAAATGTCTTCAATTTTGCCATCATGTGATTTATTAGACTGTTTGTTTATTCAGATGCTTGTATAAACAGCAGCCTGTATACAGATGCTTATATAAGCAGTAGACTATATTAGTATAGAACAATGTCAACAAATAGATCTCAGACATGCTGTGCTAGCAACAGCCCATACAAGCAAGTGTAGCTAGAGATGATGAGTGTCTACTTAGAGGAAGTTTGGATATGTCAGATGAAATGCTTATAGTTGTAGTTATAGAGTTATAAACAGGAGTAGTATTGGTCTTTTCTATCAAAAAACATGCAAACCAATTGACACTAGATGACAGGGGCATATGCTTCATCTGTCACACCTCTAAAAATCCTTTCTCAACTTCTGTAGTATTATCTTTTTAACTGGGTCCTCCTGTAAGATGTCTGGAATAGATGTAATGGCATTCCAGTAGTGTCCTGGGCTGCCAAAAGCTGCAAGAACAGCTTTTTCTGCTCTTCTTGGAAGATGTAACATGCCTCAAAACCCTGTAGGCAGTTGCATGTGAAGTGGCCTGGAGTCCTGCAGCATCACTTATAAGCTGCTATAGTTCTTAGGCCATGCAGTACCAGGAGTAGACTCTGTCATCTGCCAAGTGCTCTTCTACAAGGCTATCAATGCACTCCATCAGGACTGGATAAAGCCCTTTTTAGAAAATGAGACAAAGTTGGGGGCCATCAAAGTACTCTGTAAGGGTGATCTCTAGAAGCTATGGCTTAGTCACAGAGAGAAATCTAAAGTATATGAGAGTATATACTAACAATATTACAATAACTACTCACTTAGCAGAGAGAGACTAAAGAGAACAAGTATATGGATTTTTTATGCTAGAATTAATGCTTCTGAGGCCTCTGAAGTGTTTAAAACAACTCTACAAAACAACAAAACCTTAAAAAACTCAAAAATTGCCTAAACAAACAATATATGCAAGAAAACTCTGGACTTTAGAAGTTAGAAAGGCAAGCTCCAGCTTATATAAGCAGTCTGTATATAGTGTTGAAGGGGCCACACTTGTCTGAAAGATAGCTAAAGAACCAGAACACCTCAAAGGCTAAAAGTAGTAATAAATAGTATTGAAAGAATAGAAACAGTAAAGTGAAAGAATGATAGAAGAAATAAGAAAATGAATGATAAGAAAATGAAGATAAAAAGTAAAAGAGAGAAGAAATGAAGAGTCTTCTGACATATATGGCCTGCTTTAGCACATAGGACAAGTCAATATACTCATTCAAAGACTACTTTCTCTGGCCATACCAGTCCTTGTCATGGAAAGCTATCATAGCCTTGACTTTAAGGGCAACCTCTAGAGGCTGTGGCTTAGTCACACAGCTGGCAGAGAAAAATCCAAAGTGTATTAGAGTATGTACTGACAATATTATAATAACTACTCATCTGGCAGAGGGAGATCCAAAGAGAACAAGTCTAGGGATTTTCTATACCAGATTAGACACTTCTGAGGCCTCTGAAGCATGGGAAACAACTGTACAGTACAACAAAATCTTAAAAACTCGAAAATTGCCTATACAATGGGGGGGCCTCTTGACCGGTAACCACCATATAGTACCTACAAACTTAAACAAACCAAAAAGTAAACAGGCAGCTAACGCTGACCTGTGTCTCCCCAATGGGGGATGCACCGAAAGGTGCCAGAGTACCAAAAGGTACAGAACACCGAAAGGTGTTGTCAATGCCCCCCCCCCAGACTCAGACTCAATGCTGCCCTTGACGTGCAGCTCCTGGGCCAGCCCAAGTGACTCATCCTGATGCTCACAGGATAGTACATCACAATCAGATGCCAGGACGCAACATGCGTCCCGCCGTGGTTATGGGCAACGATGTGAACAGAGACTTAGCACAAAATAGTATGGCACCACCAACCAACATGTTACATACTGCAGGGGGGGTTGCCTGCACCATCCTCAGGGTCAAAATATATGAAAATTTTCTTCATTTCATTTCTTGATGAGTGGGCACTGAAAATTCAACAGCCCGGTAAAAATATCAACCACAATAGACCTTCTAAGTCTTAACCTACCCACATCCCAACTGACTCAGCACACAGAATGAACGTAGAATACCCAGTTGACTCGAGCCACCAGCAGAACAACGCTCCGGAGGCAAGTGCACAAGGCCCCGACCATGGAGAAGGGGACGCATTTCCCCCAACACAAGAGTTAACGGAGATGAGGGGTACAATAAAGAGAGAAGACCTAGGCAAATACAGTGGCAATTTCCCCTCTCTGCAGAACATAACTCAGTCTGTTGGCAACATGTCCTTCCACTCGAGCTCTGGGAGGGTGAGACTAGTCCTAGGAAGGGGCAACCTGAGAGGATCTGAACACCAAAAACGGGTGCAGCCGCCGAGCCCCATGAAAGATAGGATGGCCAAGAGGCACACATCTGAGGCAGACCCCCCACTAGGCACACCCGAGTGCCCCAGTAGATAGCCAGAAGGCCACTCGGACCACACCCCAACCCACCCAGAGGCCCAGAATTACGAAGCCTTTGATGAACAGGAGCAGAATGGCACAAGTCTCCCTATCACCCCCACTATCACCCGGTCCAGGGTGAACTACAATGCTTCCACCAATAATGAAACAAATGCAATCCCAAGAGCTGGGGACACCTACGTAGCCAGAGACTCCATGGAAATCGACAAGGAGTTCAGAGACCAAAGTGCCACAGCAGTAGCGGACCACAATTGGGACGACCTCCTTAACAACCCTACACAGGACATGAGGGCCACGAGCACCCCCTTCAGATTCACCATCCCCAACACCAATCCCCTCGCAGTGAGATCCTCTCCAGTGGTATCCAAAAATAAGGGAGCACAAGGAATTCTCTCCACCAACTCCCAAACCTCCCCAGCACTCACAGCTCAAAACAGTTGACGGCCCCCAGGAGATGGGATACATCGTGACACAAAATTGGAGGATAACATTGTCACAAACTCTGCAGGACTTCAGAGAACAGCAACCCCAAATGGAGGGTGGCCAAAAATCCACCTCGACTCCAACCCACTCGACAATGTAACCCAGACGCAAATTGCTGCGTGGAAGAAGGTCACCACTGGCAAACTCTGGGCTAGAGTCTTCTGTGGAAAATACAAGCACAACAGTCTGAACACGGTTGATAAGACTCGTGCAATCATAAAAGGACTAGTTCAAATAGATAACGACGTTTTATTAGGGGTGTCCTTTCCCCAGCAGGAGCGACGAATTGACTCCGACCGTTTTTCTACTCTGTACCACATGCTAGTGTCGGGCCTCACACCGACACAAGCTGATCACTTGACCAATTTGGAGGTAGTGTCGACTAAAGACATCACAGTCATATTTAAACCATTCAAAGACCAGCGCCCATCCTTTGTACTGACCATCTACGGCCTGACATTCAGCAATTCCACAGATGCACAGCAAGCTGTCACTGACCTAGTAAAATTATGTATCCGTGACTCAGAGGCGGTTATGAAGCACATTGTGGAATGCACACTGAGGCTCAGGGATAGGGTAGCGAATGACATCCTCAATAATATATCAACAAAGTTTCTTGACGTCAAAAGGAGTAATGCTAATGGAGGCGACTTCAGAGGCTGGAACGTGTATCTACACCACTCTTACCTGTCAGATGACGACCACGTCAAGCTCATCAAGCTTATGAGGCTGTGCAACTTTTCCTCAGCCACAGCAGGATTCAGAATCCCTCTATGAGGCAAGGACACTCTCCTATGCATAAACTGCAAGTCTATAGACCACAATATGCTCAACTGCCCCTTTAAGGACTTACCCGGTTGGCTAGGATATAAGCCCCCCACAACACAGCACGACCAAGCCTCTGCTAGAGCATATGGAGATGGGTCCCCAGCATACTATGATGATTATATGGCATTTAGAGGAAGAGGAAGAGGCAGGGGGGTTAGGAGTGGTAGACCATATGGCCGACGAGGTTTCAGGGGCCAATGGTTCTAACTCCACCCGCACAAATGTTTTCTAGTAGGCAGCTGAACTTTAATACATCAAATTCAATTTTCTGGTCCAACAAGTAATCCAGTTCAATATACGTTTAGTATTAACACTAAGTGCGCTACCACACACAACGAGTGGGTCTCATTGGATGTGGATGTTTCTCCCCACCCAACTGGGAAAATGACTGAAATATATTGGCCGTAAACTGTACATGTAGGTCACAGACCTGAGTCATAAGACAAAAACGGCAGTCTATAAAAATTAGAGGAAGGTGCCGTGCAGCAGCCCTGCTTAAGCCAAGTAGTCACCAAGCACCGACCCCACTAAGTGCTCGGGAGCCTTGACGCAACGTCTTCCCTGAACACTTGGGAAATGTGTTCACCCTGGGCTGGCATGGTTGGCCACCTGGTAAGTCTTAGCAACCACGCCCTATACAAACTATATATCACAAGGTCTGACTACAGCTGGCAACGGTTTGAGCCTCCCCATACTTGGAGGACCAAATGAGTCAGCCACCGCTCTGGCCCTAAACACTGAGTATGAGGAGTACAGAGGTGCATCCCCCCAAATATCAAACATTTCAATAAGTACATTAGTTACAGACTATGGTTCACAAAGCCAAGAACCCCCTGACTCCACACACCCCACCCCCTCCCTTGGGAACTTTATGA
Source organism: Termitomyces eurrhizus (assembly GCA_003316525.1). Lineage (NCBI taxonomy): Eukaryota > Fungi > Basidiomycota > Agaricomycetes > Agaricales > Lyophyllaceae > Termitomyces > Termitomyces eurrhizus. Next base: position 12,239 of record QFEW01013058.1, read on the forward strand.
GTCAAGGAAGCAACAGGCAGGAGGAATCGGGCATGAACTCTCCCCAGACAACAATCTACCAGAGGGAACCTGACAACGAAAGTAGCCAAGAGGGCACGCGATGTAACAGCAGAATGCCTAGGGACCTCAGTGAACGAGCAGCCTCACAAAACCAAGGCTACACACCCGGATCACCCCCTCAGGGAAGTAGAATCTCCAAGCACACCAGATCAGCAGTGAGAATAGGTACATTAAACATAAGGGGTTTCAGAGCAGCAGGTAGTACCAGAACAGAGAATAAATGGAACCATGTGAATCAATTAGTTCAGGACAAAAAGATTGGAATTCTAATGGTTCAAGAAACCCACCTGACAGAGGAAAGAAAAGACAATATTGAAAAGCTCTTTGGCCGAAGGCTGATGATATACCACTCCCCTGATCCAGAAAACCCAACTGAAAGAGGAGGAGTCACAGTGGTCCTCAACAAGAACATCGTGAATGTCCAGAACTCATCAATAACGGAAATAATTCCAGGCAGAGCGATTTTAGTCAGTGTAAACTGGCACAAAAATGAAGTGATAAACATACTCAATGTATATGGCCCAAACATTACCAAAAGTAACGGGGATGAAAATGGACAATTCTGGATGTCCTTGAGGAACTACTTTGTACTAAATCCAAATGCCAAAGTAGATGTGATGGCGGGTGACTGTAACATGGTTGAAGAAGCCCAAGACAGATCGCCAGCAAGAGATGACCCAGAGAGGGCAACAAAAGCACTAGACCAGTTAAAACAAATACTTTTCTTAAGAGATGCGTGGAGGAATGCCTTCCAAACAGAGAGGGCCTTCACCTTTATTCAGGATGCGACCTCTTCTATATCCAGGATAGACCAAATGTATATGACTGACCCACTGACAGTTTCATCACGAGATTGGTCTATCTCGCCAATGGGAATCCCGGACACGGACCACAAACTCACGACAGTCCAGATAGCGCATGCTGACGCCCCAATAGTAGGCAAGGGAAGATGGACTCTTAAAAACCACATTATACGTGACACAAAGTTCAGAAAAAGAGTAATTGAGTCAGGAGACGAAGCCTTAAGAACTATCAAAGAGATAAAGAATAGCAGATCCCCTGAATCAAATCCACAGACAGTATATGAGAACTGGAAATCCAGAATGCTTGCTTTTGCAAAAGACAGGGATAAGACAATAGTCCCAAAATATATTGCGGAGAAGAAAAGTATTGAACTAAAACTGGAACAATCTCTAAGAGACCCAAATTTAGATGATATAGATAAAAGAGTCAAAGTAAAAGAAAGATCAAAAGAACTGGAATCCCTAGAGAGGAAATATCATATGACAAAGAGGGAAAGTATAGCCTTGAAGAACAGGTTGGAAGGAGAAATGATGTGCAAATTTTGGACAACCTCCAACAAGTTAGCTTGTCCACGCAACATGATATATGCCCTGAAAAAGGAATGCCCTGGCACTAACGAGCCAGTCTATGAGAATAACTCAACCAAGATGGCAGAGTTAGCAATGAGATACCACTGCTCTCTCCAAAACAAGTGCAGGCAGGTTTCAGAAGCAGTGAGAGAAGAGAAGACGCAGAAGGTGCTTCAAGCAGTCAAGACACACACAACAGAGAAACAGAAAGAGGACTTAGGAGAAGTAATAGATGAAACCGAGATGATCAAGGCTCTGAAACTCTCCAACAATAGCTCAGCCCCAGGCCCCAACGGTATACCGTATGAATTCTGGAAATCTTTTAACAACCAGTTTATAAATGATGTGAAACAAAACCAAAGAGCGGGCACACAGAAAACGACCTGCAACATAGTAGAAATGCTCACATTGGTCTGCGAAGACATTCAGAAACATGGGATAATTGCAGGGTCCACCTTTGCAGAAGGATGGATGTGCCCATTGTATAAAAAAAATGAACGTACAGATATCGCAAATTACAGGCCAATCACGTGTCTTAACACAGACTACAAGATTTTTACAAAGGCTCTATCCATCCATCTTGCGGTGGTGATTAAAGACCTAATATACCAGAGTCAAGCAGGGTTTATCCTAGGTAGAAAAATAACTGACCAAACAAAGTTAATAAGAATGATGATTCAATATGCCGAAGCTAAAGAAAAAAATGGGCTGATTGTGGCCCTGGACCAAGAGAAAGCGTATGACAGAATCGAACATGGATACCTGTGGAGAGTTCTGAAAACTTTTGGAATTCCCACCACCTTTATCAACACTGTCAAATCCCTGTATCATAACGCAGAGACCAGAATTATGATAAATGGAATCCTAAGCTCACCATGGAAGATAACCAGAGGGGTTAGACAGGGTGATCCACTGTCCTGCCTGCTATTCGACCTCGCCATAGAACCCTTGGCAGCCTCACTACGAGATTCTACTCTCCACGGATATGAGATCCCTGGCCAAGCGGAAAAACTCATAGCAAACCTCTTTGCCGACGATACAACCACCTTTCTGTCAGAAGAAGATGACCTTGAAGACCTCTCCCCTATTTTAGATGACTGGTGCATTGCCTCGGAAGCAAATTTTAACATGGACAAGACCAAGGTTATACCAATTGGAACATTAGAGTACAGACAAAGAGTAATTAGAGAAAGGAAGACGAAGCCTGACGGTCATGTAATATCAAGCAACATCTGGATAGCCAAAGAGGGCACATTGATACGTATTTTGGGGGCATGGTTCAGAAATAATGTGAATCTTAACGCACCATGGACAAATGTCCTAGAGAAGATAGATAAGTCTCTTGCAAATTGGGAAAAGAGCAATCCCACAATGGAAGGCAGGCGCCTGATCGCTCAAATGGTAATTGCCGGAATGTCCCAATACTTGGCACAAGTGCAAGGAATATCACCCAGAATAGAGAAATTACTAGCTAAAAGGGCAGTTAAGTTCATGTGGGCAGGCAAAAGCTCATTAGTGAACAAACAAACAATATCTGAACCTTTCAAAAATGGAGGGAGAGCACTTATTGATATTAAGATGAGGAATAAGGCCATACAAGTAATGTGGCTGAAATCTTATCTAAGCTTTGGTAATGAGCGCCCTCTCTGGGCGATAGTGGCAGACTCCCTCATAGCAGAGAGAACGCCAAGCTCCAAAAACAGTGTAGACGACAGAGTCAAAGTCTCACCATTCCTTCAAACATGGAAAACAAAGACCTCCATACATGGGGAAATGAGTCCAGACATAGCAAGCCTTTTCAAAACATTTAGAGAATTCAACGTAAGACCAGAGGGACTAGCCTTTAGTCACAATATACAAAGAGGCATGCCAATATGGTACCATTTAGCAGCTAACCCCAAATTGAGGAAGATGAACCACGGCAAGGTGGAAAAATGCCTAAAGTCGAAGCATGGAATTTTCCTAGTAGGGAAAGCGGAAAAATTAGCAGGAACAAGGATGAACAACTCCCACCATGAATCAGAAGAGTGCGAATGCATGACATGCATGGAAATAGAGATTGCTGTAGGCTGCATGCACCCACATTTATGCATAAGCAGGGCAAAGGCCATGCTCGACACTCTACCCAGCAAATGGGACCCTAGAGCAAGACAACCGGACGACAGATTAGACAAGTTGGACGCAGGGGAACAACAGGAGGAAATGGAGACTGACCCTAATAAGATTGCCTTTAACCTCCGATTAGCAACAGAGGGCCCCTTAGCAGACATCTTTAGGATTTTCACGACTGGTCCAGTAAATAATGATGTATACCAAGTGGAATCGGATAACGCAGTGAATGTCCCACTGATGGCTGTTGTCAAGAGTAAATGTCGAGTAACAAGAACCTCGACAGGGAAACAAATTGGGGCCGGAGTGGTGTTCAAAAACAGAGAGGACCTAAATATAGGAAAGAAATGGAGCAAAATAGGACAGGAAAGAGGCGGAGGAAACCTATTAGCGATTGCCCTAGCTTCTATGAAGGCAGGCATACATACACCAATAACATTCAACATAAGATCATATAAGGACCTGGAGGCATTAACGGAAGGTGTTCAAAAGAATAAGGACAAAGGTTTTTATGGTGTGACAAATGCTGGTTTGCTCAGGACTGTCATAAGTCGCCTAAGGATGCATATGTCATCAATATCCTTCCAGGACCTTAAAGACCTACCGCAATCAAATGAGGAAATAGCAGCAAAAACTATAGCAGAAAGTGCACTCCAAAAGAATGATGTAATGATATTACCCCCAATTTCAATGGAACTGCACCTTACAGGAGCAAAGCTATCAAAAATTACACAAGCTATAGCTTACAGAGCCATAAGAACTAATATGCAGACCCCGACCAGAGTGAGAACAAAGAAGATGTTGGAGGACATTAAACAAGAAGTTAGCAAAGTAAATAAAAGTAGACCCAGTGATAAACAATTGTGGCTTAGCTTGCGTGGAAAGGACCTGTCCAAACCAATGAGGGTCTTCCTATGGAAATGCATGCATGATGCATACAAGGTCAGCTCTTACTGGGATAGACCGTCGATGGCCCCTGAGTTACGCAGCAGACATAAGTGCATCCATGACAACGTGGAAGACTCACTAAACCACATTATCTCCGAATGCTCCACAGTAAGACAAGAAATTGTATGGGAAAGTGTGAGTAATATTTGGAAGAAAAAGACAGGAAAAACGCTGCCAAAGCCCAGAATAGCAGCAGTCCTGGGATGTATAAAAATGAAGATCAAGGACAGTGAGGGGTATCACTCACAAGGACTATCACGATTACACATGATCCTAATCCTAGAAGCCGTGCATCTCATATGGTCGCTGCAATGTGAGAGAGTGATCAGTAAAGATGGCAACCCATACTCAGCCATGGAAGTATTAAATAGATGGAACAGCGCGATCCTAAACAGAGCTAACTTGGATGTCAAAATGACGAATAAAAAGCTGGGCAAGAAGGCCATCCCCCAGCTAATAGTTGAAGAGACTTGGGAAGACACAGGGATTGTAGACCTGAATAGTAGGTTGAATGGATTAGAAAAAGACCAGGAAGGTGGGGTTTTAGTAGGTATGAGGCCACAGTTAAGAGACGGGGTAGGGTAATGAACACCCCGGGCCGTGAGCCTCACACATGTGCGTAAATGCATTTCCTCACAGAGAAACACCATGCTGCCCAAGTTCCTTTGGAACCTGGTTCAAACCCCAGGTGAGCAGACCAGCGGGAGTGGGCGCCTTGCCCACGGCGACGGCCCCAATCCATCTAAACACTACTCCAAAAAAAAAAAAAAAAAAAAAAAAATTGCCTATACAAACAATTGCACAAATAAGTGGCAAACTCTGGCAAACTCTGGCTTATATAAGCAGTCTGGAAGCGGTGCTGAGGAGCCCATACTTGTCTGAATGGTAGCTTAAGAACCAGAGCACCTCAAGGGCTGAGAATAGTACTAACAGATAGTGTTGAAAGATTAGAAATAGTAAAATGAAATAATGTCAGAAGAAATAAGAGAATGAATGAAAGGAGAGCAGAAGAATTAAGAAGTGAAGGAAGGAAGAAATAAGGAGTCTCCTGACACAGGCTGAGACATGGAGCATGTATAAACAGGTATGGAATGGAGTTCTAGCAGACTGTAAAGGGCTTCTAAACTAGAGTTAGTAGACTTGTTCTGCTGTAAAGACAACCTCTGGAGGTTGTAGCTAATCACACAACTAGCAAAGGGAATCTAAAGTTTATTAGACAGGCTACTATACAATAAGGAGAGTAACTAATCACCTGGCAGGGAGAATCTGAAGAGAAGTCTAAGAATTTCTCTGCCAAGGCATGATGCATTAGCACAATAGCAGTGGCATGAAAACTACTGTACAGTACATAAAACTAATTCTAGGCAGAGTCAGAAGAGTTCCAAGAGCCTCTGAGAGGGTGCAGAAAAATCCTGGGAGTGCTGAGAAATTACTAAAAGGGCCAGGAGGTGCTGAGGGATTGACAGAGAAGAAAGTCCTCTGATAGTTGCTCAAGTAAATTGTCAGGTTGAAATTTGACCTTACTGTCTCCAAAGTTTGGAGTTTTTCTGCCTTGTTTGTACAGTTTTTTATTTGGGCAATTTTTGAGTTTTTAGGGTTTTGTTGTACTGTACAGTTATTTTCCATGCTTCAGAGGCCCCAGAAGAATCCAACCTAGCATAGAAAATCCCTAGACTTGTTCTCTTGGATCTCTCTCTGCCAGATGAGTAGTTATTATTATATTGTCAGTATATACTCTAATACACTTGGATCTCCCTCTGCCAGCTGTGTGACTGAGCCATAGCCTCCAGAAATTGCCCTTGCAGAGAGATCCAAAGTGTATTAGAGTATATACTGACAATATTGTAATAACTACTCACCTGGCAGAGGAAGATCCAAGAGAACAAGTCTAGGGATTTCCTATGCCAGATATATACTCTAATACACTTTGGATCTCCCTGTAAGGGCAATCTCTGGAGGCTATGGCTCAGTCACACAGCTGGCAGAGGGAGATCCAAGTATATTAGAGTATATACTGACAATATCATAATAACTACTCACCTGGCAGAGGGAGATCCAAAGAGAACAAGTCTAGGGATTCCCTATGCCAGGTTGGATGCTTCTGGGGCTTCTGAAGCATGGGAAACAACTGTACAGTACAACAAAACCTTAAAAACTCAAAAATTGACTAACCAAACAACTGTGCAAATAAGGCAGAAAAACTCCGGACTTTAGAAGTCAGAAAGGCAAACTCAGGCTTATATAAGCAGTCTGGAAGCAGTGCTGAAGGACCCACACTTGTCTGAATGGTAGCTAAAGAACCTGAGCACCTCAAGGACTGAGAGTAGTACTAACAAATAGTGTTAAAAGAATAGAAACAGTAAAATGAAATAATGTTAGAAGAAATAAGAGAATGAATGAAGGGAGAGTGAAGAGATAAAGAGTGAGAAAAGGAAGAAATGAGGAGTCCCCTGACAAGCTCACACCACTACACCACTACTGTCCAAAAGCCTCACTACTGTCACGACCCCTCCCCTCCGGGCCCACCCCAGGACACCTCCAGAACACCATCCAGGACCCTCCCTCCGACCCCACAGGACACGCCCCGCCATCACGACCTGTGCATCAAGGACCGCCATCAGCCGCCACCAGCCCCGATCAATGACCGGATCACTGACTCGCTCCCGGCCATCATGCATCACGCATCACAACCCCCTCCGCGCCAATTGATCGCGCGCTCCACATGCGCGATCCAGGTATACAGTCCCTGCCGCTACTCAATGACTCCTGGAACCCATCCCAGACACCCCGGAACCCTGAGACCTGGTCCCGTAGTATTTATAGCGTAGTTCCCTGTTGTATTCGCTAGTCTTGATATTACATTGCATTACTTGGATTGTTGCGTGCCCTCTACTTGACTGGTATGCATTGACTGGCATGCTTCGACTGGCACGCTTGAATACTTGCGTGCTCTAAGATTGGTATGCACTTCGCGACTCTAATTTACTAACTTGGTCTCGTCTTAGAACCTCCGGTTCACAACTCGACCCCCACCTGAACTCCCCAGCTACCTACCCCCCAAAACCCC
>QFEW01013066.1:737-12632 GCA_003316525.1 Termitomyces eurrhizus
AAAAAAAAAAAAATCAGGAAAATGCTCACCCTTGCTGGAAAATAATGTCTTTACTCTCCTTTTGCTGGTGTAAACAGGATGGATTTTTACTGTTATTGTTATTCATTCTATACTTTCTGAAGAAAAAGTAAATTTATCATGGAAACAGGTATTGAAGTGAACAATTATGACAGATAGAGGCAGTTGCAACAATTTGCATGTTTATTTGTAGGGCTGCTATACTTAGCTTCCACGTGTCGCTACTTATCGAGGTTGAGATAAATGTACCATAGAGACCGGCATTCGCGTTACCTGTATTCCCCAGAAAAGCCTTCCACACGATCTAGTTCGACTTTCACGCGCTCATCATCACCTTCCTCGACTGGATCTTACTCCGAAATATCATCAACAGCTTTTGATCTCGCGACGAAGTGGGCTTGATCACCTCACTATCTTGCTTTCATTGACTTCAAATAACAGGAATGGTCCCTCACAGAAATCTATACTTCTTGGTGTCTGTGCGATGGACATCAAGGCTCGAAGCAAAGCCATGAGGGAAATTTTGACGCGATTAGTAGAAAGAGCTCGTGGTTCCATCGAAGTAAAAGTATTTGGAGACAAAGTTATTTTGGACGAAGGTGAGGGTGAAAGACGAATTTTACATGGTGTCGGAGGTTCTAATATCAATGGCCTTCATTTTATCCAGATGTGGAAAGTTGGCCTCGTTGCGACGTCCTCATTTCTTTCTTCTCGACTGATTTTCCGCTTGACAAAGCCATATCCTATGTGAAACTTCGGAGGCCTTTCTGTATCAACGATCTCACACCTCAAGCCCTTCTCTGGGATCGCCGACTTGTTGGTGCTGTTCTAGACCATCTCAATATACCAACACCAAAGCGGATAGAGGTCTCGAGAGACGGTGGCCCAAAACTTGATAACGAGCTTGTCGAACTCATGAAGCAAAGATTAGGCATAAGTCTCGGCGGAGTCCGTGTGACACCAGAAGTCTCACTTCGACAGGATGGTAATGCCATCATAATCGACGGGAAGGTAATCGAAAAGCCTTTCGTGGAGAAACCTGTGAGTGGCGAGGATCACAACGTCTATATTTATTTCCGTGGAGGTGGAGGTCGTCGACTCTTCAGAAAGGTGTGCCCGCATCCCCGCGTAATACCTGCTCTAACTCCTACCAGGTAGGCAATAAATCGAGTGAACTAGATCCCACTTTGAATGAACCGAGGACGGATGGTTCATACATTTATGAGGAATTTATCGATGTTGACAACTCGGAAGATATCAAAGTCTATACTGTTGGTAAGGAATACACTCACGCAGAGACGCGTAAATCTCCAGTCGTAGATGGTCTTGTTAGAAGAAACACAGATGGGAAAGAAATTCGGTCTGTTAATGAATATATTTCAACTTGTCATTCGGGCTAAATTTCTCCAGTTTTATTACAAGGTTGACTGAAGAAGAGAAGGGCTGGGCGGACAAAATCTGTGAAGGTTTTGGACAACGTGTCTGTGGTTTTGATATGCTGCGTTGCGATAATGGTCAACGAAGTCATGTCATCGATGTAAATGGATGGAGTTTCGTAAAGGGGAATGATTCATACTATGGTACGCTTCTAAATCACGCTGATAACTCTTTATGACGTATCTATCCTCTAGACAGAGCAGCTGACATTCTTGTTGCTTTGTGCATGAGGCATGCGGCATCTATCGAACGGTCCCTTCCAACTGCAAATACGCCACCACAGGAGTCTTCGACCTGGCTTTTGAAGGCCAATGTAACTGTTTTCCGTCACGCAGACCGCACTCCGAAGGTACGGTGAGCTTTTCATTCATCAAGTGCACCTTTTAACACTATTTTAGCAAAAACTTAAGTTCAATTTTCCCGTCGGTGAACGTTGGACTGAGCCTTTCGTCACCCTTCTCAATGGTGAAACTGAAGAAATCATCCTCCGCGATAAGGAGCAATTGACTCTCATAGCTGCTGCCGTCGCGGAGGCTAAGGATCTCGGGGCAGATGGAGAGGAACTTGCTAAACTGACGCAATTGAACACTGCCCTCTTCAGCAAAATCGATTTCCCTGGAACTAAGGCACAGTTGAAACCAGTATACTCAAAGCGTCAAGCTGGTCAGCCCAGAAAACTCATCAAGCTTACCCTTGTATTTAAGTGGGGAGGTGAAGTCAATATCTTTTCACTTTGCGTTTTTATTTCTTCCATTCACAGTATTTCTAAGTTTACTCATTCCGCGAGATATCAATCACGAGATTTGGGAGAGAACCTCAAGAAGGACATCACAATTATGAGTAAGTTTTGTATTAATGCAGGAAACCAAGTTGACATGATGCAATAAGATCGGGAGGTCCTGCAGAATGTCAAGGTAAGCTCTTGAATATGCATAGCTCGCAAGCGGTTTTCATTACCGTCCAGATATTCACATCTTCCGAGCGTCGCGTTATTGCGTCTGCGGAAGTCTTTGCTGCAGCGCTACTTGGCTCGCAACATCCGAGCTATACGTCTCCGTCTTCAACAGCGGTTGCAAAATTCGTGACAGACGGTGACAATACTATGATGAACAAGAACCTTCCAGCTCAACAGTATCTCTTCAATTACTCTCCTCTTAGGCTTATCGTTAGAAAGGACCTCCTTGATGATTCTAATGCTGCCAAAGACCTCATGGACGATGTGAAAAAGCGTCTTAAGATCCTCCTGAGACCTGGCGAGCCGGAAAAACGGCCAGAGCTGACATGGCCCAAGAGCATGAAAAAAGAGCCGGTTGAGGTCGTCAAGGTGTGTCGATCTCTACATATGAAGTGATTGGTTGTTTGAGTGCCTCAACACAGGAAGTTATCGAGTTACTAAGCTCTTTTCGAGATATCATGCGCCGGAATTTTGAAAATCTGGATGTAGACAAAATACAAGAGCGATGGTACCTTGTTCCACCTTGAGCCTGTCCATTAATTTATCTTGTTGTAGGTGTTGTGGCGATGAGCCGTGGCTATTTCGCGAAAGGTGGGAAAAGCTTTTCGAGGATTTTTGTGACGTTGAACAGAAGAAATTCGACCCCTCTCGTGTGAGCAAGGTCCATATTTTACTGAACAGACCCAGATGACGATAGCCTATCAGGTCTCAGAACTTTACGATACGATCAAGTATTGTGCTCTTCATCACCGGACCTTTTTATTTGCCATCTTTGACGAACACACTCGAAACCATTCAGTTTATCCTCCCCATGACCGAAAACTCCATGAACTTTATGGACGTGCCAAGGCATTATTTGACCTTGTAGCTCCCCAAGAGTACGGCATCGACCCTGATGAGAAGTGAGTCAAGGTGAAGTCAATCATGGTCACTAATTGCGTCTGTTCCTTTTAGAGAGGAGATTGGCGTTTTGACGTCGCTACCTCTTTTGCGGAACGTGGTTCAAGACTTAGAAGCTGCTCGCAATAATGGGGAAAGCTCTCTTACCTTATATTTTACTAAAGAGAGTCATATTCACACTCTAGTGAATCTTGTGTTGTTGTCTGGCCTTCCGATTGCCAATCGTCGCATTCCTGAACTTGACTACTGTGTCAGTGAATTCTTTCGTTTTTTCTTTTCATTGACACATTAATGCTCTTTACTACAATAGTCACACATTACTTTCGAGCTCTACGAACGAAATCACGGAAGAGGTAAATCTGATAAGGAATATTCGATCAGACTCTCTCTCAGCGAAGGAGCACATTCATCCAATGTTCTCGACTCTACCTTGGACGCTCGTCATTCTCTAACTGTTCAGCCTCGAAGGTAGATAGAAGTTCAAGTCACATTCCATCGCTAATAAGTGATCTTTCCTAGAAAACTCACACAACACCTGCCTTACAGTCTGGTCATTGAAAAGCTGTCGAAACACTTTGACCGACGCAATGATGTGCGCGTACTTTGTTACTACCTCATTCGTGACTCTCATATATCTTCTTTGTTCAGCAGGATGAAGAAATGGAGACGCCGTTCGAGACGATCGAAGCGAGAGCTGCACCAAACGACACTAGTGGCAGCGAAGATACCTAGAAAACAAATCAATCTATCGCATACTTGTTTTTTTTGAGTGGTAATCACGATAAGGATATGGACAAACCACAAAGTCGGCCTCCAGCCTGGGATAGTTCAGAGTATGTCAGAGTATTAATATAGCCCGTTTGCTTGTTGGAAATTGTACACCTCCGAAGGAAATACCTTTACGCACTCCGTGTGGGGCTCAGCTAGCGCGGTTGCGACTCTCCATGTTCTGAGGGGACTTACAGCTTCGGGCAAGAAATATTTTTATGTATTGCGGACCATCCTTTAATCATCTATCACATACTTGTGGTAATAATACACCGTTGTTGATAAAATAAATTCACTAATAATATATATCGTTACAAAAAATTGCACCAGTCTAAGATTGAGGCAACCCTAAGCGTGTTCTTCTGGAATAAGTAGAACATACTCAAATTTTTATTGAGTATCCACGTCAGGACTGGAATGAACTTGCTGTACAACGAGGTCTAACCAGTCCACAGACTCCACACAGGCTCTCAGATGATCGATGATTAATCATCCATGAGAACCATAGTATTTATGTAATTTGTGTTTACGAAATAACTTGTTTGTTTTTTCCCATTGCAACAATAACATTCGCATTTCTAGTTTGCAATTTTTCTAAGTAGAAGCAAGTGATCGTAATGTATATTGCAAGATTTGGAGCAACCTGGGGTTATCACATCGAGAATTCGTGTGTTGAGTTGTTTGTCCAGTTTGGTTGAGGGTCATTGATACTTCAGACTTCAGACGGATACCTGCATGGTGGAATCCTGCGTTATTTCACAGAACTGATGAAATAGTCATCTAATGGATCGCTCTGACTCTACCTCCTTAAATGCTTCGACGATTTCCAGGAACTCTTCTTCTAGTCCATTTGCATATCAAACTCGTCTCTTAGAACGTACGTCGTCTAAAGGCGGAGGAAGCCCTCTGTTACGGAGCAACTCACAGACTGGCATTGGGACTCTTGCAAATCCAACGGTGTCAAGCCAGCCGAAGAACACGCGAAGGTGGACGCATCGGGTCGTCAACAGTTTCGATACGACACGGGATGTTTGGGAGGAGCGTGCTAGAGAAGCTATTTTTGATGACAACCTAACCCCACAAACCAGTCAAATGAAGGATGAGGAGTTAAGTAGGACGCCAGCCTTTATGGCCTTGCGCAAGGACTTGTCACTCACACCTGAGCATGAGCCAACGACATTCCCTAACAAGCCTACAACATCTGCCGAATATCAGCGAACTCCGCCTTACCTCAAGCGCCATACGATGCCAGCACCGATAACTGCTTCACCTTTATCGCCTAGTACGACTGATGTCACTCTTGAAAACGATTCTTCATTTTTGGGGAATTCATCTTCATCGAAACGTGTATGTCTGTCATCGGCCGTGGCACCTCACTCCAGCATACCTGCTGTTAATGCTGCGCCGTCATTGGAATCAGTTGAACTGCCGGAAAACCGCTTCCAACGTTACAAAACGCCGGACATCCTCTCTCCCCCATTGCAATCTACGGAACGTTCTTTCTCACCACCAGCACTACAATTGCCATCCAAATCATCTGTTTTACTTAATCCATCACCTTTGTCGGCGCGCAAGCGTCATGCATCTTTAAACGATTCGTCTGTGGAAACCCCTGCGTCACAAAAACCTCAGCGAACTATTTCGAGTTCATCCTCTGCACTTTTTACAGAAAAATCAACGAATCATTCTCATCTACCTCAACCCTCGCCGTCGTCAACACACTCTGTAATGAGTCCACCTGTGTATCGGAGCTCTTACATGGCCAACAAGAAGTCTACCTATGGCGATACTCTCGGCTATGGACGAAGGCTCGGAAAGCATCTTCCTCGTATTGTCAGTGGAGATGCGGAGGAGCCATTAGAACTTCGACAGAAAATCCAAGGACCTCCTTCGGATTGGCAGCAACCAAAGAACATGCCCAAACGTGCACTCGAGCAATCCTTGTCTGAGAAAAGCTGGAAACAGGAACGGGTTGTACCTCTAGTTCCCATACCTAATGTAGATGATGTCGTTGGACTTCCAGGACGAATACAACTAAAGGCGCCAAGTGTATCTTCTTCTCCACTACCATCATCCACTTTCGTCATGGGGAGCTCCTGGCCAGATACTCAAAGACACTTGATCCATGCTTATGAATATCTTTGTCATGTGGGAGAAGCACAACAGTGGATTGAAGGATGTCTGGGAGAAGAGCTTGAATTTGGAGTAGTAGAGTTAGAAGATGGTTTACGAAACGGTGTAGTCTTGGCGAAACTCGTCCGTGCCTTCCAAGGAGAAAGTGCTGTAAGGAAGATTTATGATGTGAGGTTCAGCATTCCGTAACAATTATCCTTCTAATCAATGCAATGCACAGGCCCCGAAACTGGATTTTCGACACTCGGACAATATCAACCATTTCTTTTACTTTGTCCAGCAGATTGGTTTGCCTGAAGTGAGTGCTCTTTGATCTCTTTCATCAAACTCCTTGATTTGATTCATAATCTGGACGATGTAGGGGTTCATATTTGAACTCACAGACTTGTACGAGAAAAAGAATATGCCCAAGGTCATATATTGTATCCATGCTTTAAGGTCTGTTTTCATACGCTCAGTATTTGGTATACAACTGACACTGCACAGTCATCTCCTCGCTCGTAGAGGTATGGCCCAACGAATTGGCAATTTGCTTGGGCGGCTTCAGTTCTCCGATGATCAGCTACAGAAAACACAGAAAGGGTTGAAGGATGCAGGTGTGGCGATGCCAAATTTTGGGAACGTTGGTCGTGAACTTGCAAAGGAGATAAACGAAGAACCTGAGGTTGAAGTAGAATCAGAGGAAGAACGTAAGCGGATGTGATATCTGTATCGAATGGCTTTTTGAGTTTCTTTAGGTCGCAACCGACTGCTTGTGGAGAATGAGGGGTCTATCATGTCCTTTCAAGCTCGAGCTAGGGGGTTTTTAACTCGCAGGCTTCAATACACATTTCGTGGCAGCATGTGTCTGGCTGAATGTCACATTTCAAATCTACAGGCTCATCTCCGTGGCATCCTGGTTCGCAGAAGGCTGGATCAGCAGCATCGTTCGTTGGCTAATCTCACACCGTGGATAGTATCATTGCAAGCTCATGCCCGAGGTCTCATTCTCCGGGGGCGTTGGCGAAGGCATCTCCGTGCAATACGAGTTTTAGTGCCAGATGTTCTCAAACTGCAGGCTCACCTTCGAGGAATTTTACAGCGCCGTCATTCCTCCCGATTATTAGCTGCCCTTCGAAGCAGCTCTCTTTCTCTTACGAAGCTTCAGGCTGTGGCACGCGCCCGTGTTGTTCGGAAAGCTCACAAAGAGCTTTCCAAATCCTTTTCACGATCAATCGTCCACTTGTCAATTGTGAGGTTTCAGGCCCATGCCCGCGGTCTTCTTGTCAGGCGACGGACTACCAGGGTTACTGCGTTTTTAGAATGCCATGAGACTCGTTTTGTGGCTTTGCAAGCCCATTGCAGAGGTCTTATCATGCGATGTCGGATGCGGACACAGTTGACCAAATTAGAAGATGTCTCACATATCGTTGTGCGCATACAGGCTGCCGTTCGCACCCGCCTTGCTCGAAAACGTTTACTCCTGCTGATTCGAGGACTTCGAAAAACAACTCCACTTGTGATCGGTTTCCAGGCACGCGCTCGCGCCATTCTTACCCGTCAAAGGCACGAGAGTCTCCAGAAAGCCTTATCTGAAGTGAAAACCGTAGTATCCATTGGGGGATTCCAGGCATTAGCTCGTACTAGATTAGCGCGCAACAAACATCAAGAGCTCACGAAAATTTTGAAATTTGTTGCGCCAAATATCACTCGTTTTCAAGCGGTTGCTCGAGGTGCCTTACTACGCTCGAATTATACTGCTTGGCGAGATCATTTGCATCAAAGTCATCTCGTTACCTGTCTGCTACAGGCAATGTTTCGGGGCGTTCTCTTCCGCAGATCTTTCCGTGCCAAGATGCAGTACTATCGAGACAATCTTAGCAAGGTTGTGAAGATACAGTCATTATTCCGTGCAAAGGAGACCCGGGAACAATATCGCCAACTAACCCTGGGCAAGAATGTTTCGGTTGGAACTATCAAGAATTTTGTGCATCTTCTTGATGATTCGGAAGCCGACTTCCAGGAGGAGATCAAGGTTGAACGCCTTCGAAAGAAGGTTGTCGAAAGTATCCGAGAAAACCAGGCGCTTGAAAACGACCTGAGCAATCTAGATGTTAAGATAGGACTCGTCGTTCAGAACGTAATCAAGGCCAGACGAGCCGACAGTACTGCGTCGCATGCTGAGAGAATAACCTTGCTTGCTGCACACGGCGATCCGTTCTCCGGCCCGAATTCCATCGATCAAACCGCGAGAAGAAAGCTGGAGCTTTATCAACAACTTTTCTACCTTCTCCAATCGAAAGGCGAATATCTCAGCAGACTTTTCATTCGTCTGTCCTCTGAGAGTACTCCAGAGGCCACGCGGAGATTCTTGGAGAGAGTAGTCCTGACACTTTACGGGTACGGTCAAGATCGTAGGGAGGATTATCTGCTCTTAAAGCTTTTCCAGGTAAAAATGGTCAGTTTTCTTCGAGCTTCGTCCCTCTTACTTTTTTTAAGCTTGCTATCCGTGAAGAAGTTGCTTCTTCTCTTTCGATTGATGATGTTGTCCATGGTCACCCAATGTATATCAACATTGCAGTGCAATACGTTCGGCCGAAACAGTTGACATATGCACGAGAAGCATTTCAAGATATTATCCGTGAAATTGTGTCTTCCGAAGACCTTGACTTGGAGGCCGACCCTTCAGCTGTGTGTTTAATCAAGAATAATCCTTTTTCCTTACACCTGACGGGTTTGGTGACAGATCCACAAGGCTAGAATTGAGCTGGAAGAAGTAAAATCAGGGATTCCCAGTAAGAGCATCAAGGATGTCAGCTTCCGTGACGCTCTAAAAGACCCGGACACACGACCGATATATATTCGTCGTGAGTCAAGTCTCGACTCACTGAACAAATTGTGACTGAATTCAACAGATCTGCAAGTTTTGCAGTGGTGGACCGAAGCCTTTGTAAATGCCATAAAGCAATCAATGAAAAAGATGCCATACAATATGAGGTATATGGCTCGGGAAACTCTTGTACATCTGAGGGTCAGTATTACACGTTGTATTCTGGTTGCGAAATTGTGACACTTGACATTTAGGAGCGCTTCCCTGATGCGCCAGAGGAAGCCTATGCGGCTTGTATCGGCAGACTGGTGTATTACCGATATCTCAATCCTGCTATTGTGTAAGTTGACTATTGCAGTATTTGAGGCCAGCGCCTCACAGCTGGCAGTGCGCCAGAGACTTTTGACATAGTTTCAAAGACCATCAGTACGACAGCACGGATGAATCTTGCTCAGATTTCCAGGGTCCTCACTCAGATAACCAGTGGCCGGCAATTTGGCGACGACAGTCCCATATATGTTCCAATTAACGATTACGTTTGCAAGGCCATCGCAGAGATGTCTGAATGGTTACTTCAAGGTAAGCTTTTTTCCCAGACCTTTGCTGAACCTTGACAATGTCTATCAGTTGCGGACGTCCCTGATGCCGAATCCGAATTTCACGCTCATGAGTTCCTCGACATAACTGTGCAGCCCAAGCCAATTTACATATCTCCAAATGAGATTTACACCTTACATGGCTTGCTCGCTCAACACCTAGATCATGTTGTATGTACCCAACAGTGAACTCAGTTTGTGCCGTCCTGAAGCACTATTTATTATAGGCTCCGAATCAGGGCGATACCTTACGAGTCATACTCACTGAGCTGGATGGAGTGCCTCACCTAGGAAGTGAAGAGCTTAATCATGCTAGGGACACGTCCATTACCCTAGAGCTTACTAATCGCTTTGCCCATGTACGAGGTAAGCCAACATCTTTGACTAGCTCAAGCCTTAGTTTTGAATTACTTCTACATAGATCCTCATGCTGAAGAGAAGACACTTTGGGTGCAAGCGAAACGTGGTGTACTGGCAATATTACGAGTACAGCCTGCCCAAGATCTGCTGGAGTCCTTGATGCGGCCTGTTACCGAAAATGACGAAATAATGTGGGAGGAGATTTTGGATGCTGAAATAGAAAGCGAGCAAATGAGATATCCTCGACGTCAACCATCCACTTTCGTACCAGATGCTGCATATCGTCTCGAGGACATTCGCTCGTGAGTTCATGCGGTCCTTCTGCTGGACTACTCATCACAACCTTACTTCAGTTTGAAATTCGCTGCTGTTAAAGCTTTGGCTATTTCTAATCTTCTAGATCTGGAAAAGCAGGGGCGAATCTCTCGTGAAGATGGCTTCCAAGGCATCCTTAATGCTATCGCAGGCGATGTCCGTAGTAAGCACCGGAAGCGTCTTCAACGTCAACAGGAAATGCAAAGCATGAATGAGGCGCTTCGACATCTGGCTGAACGGAAGGTCTACTTTGAGGAGCAGATTGATAGTTATCACAACTACGTTGAGACTGCCATGACTACGATGCAACGTGGTAAAGGGTATGTCGTTTAATAATGCTTTTTTTTAAGGAGATTTCATAGTTCTTTATCAGAAAAAAACGTTTTGTGTTGCCTTTCACGAAGCAGTTTTATCATCTTCGAGAGCTTCAAAAGACCGGAGAAAATGTCCCGTTCGGATCTTTCATCTATTCAGCGAAACACCTATATGAAAAAGGCATTCTGTTGTCGATTGATCAATATTCTCCTCGACAATTCGACAAAATACAGCTCACTATGTCATCTAAAGTTGTTGGAGTGTTCACCCTGAGGCTCGAGTCTACCTTGCTTGGCGTTACCACCCGAATCGCTTCCGAAGACATTCGAATGGAGGACCTGCTACAAGCCAAGTACGAAAAGCGTTCGTCCCTTGTGTTGTTTAACGGCAAGGTGAATGTCAATTTTGAGCTCTTTCTCGACCACATCAACAAGAAGTGAGCTCCGTTTAATGTTTTTCAACCCTCTGTAACCTAAAACTTCCGTCAGGTTCTATGTTTAAACTATGTTTAGACGTCCCACGTATTTAGAAATACTTGACTGTCATGTAATTGGACATTGTATGATGTACTGACGGACTGTAGCCGTTTGCTTTCTCAAAACCAATGTATCCTAATCAATCTCTAGTTGTATACAAAAAGTCACTTTTTCCTGCTTGAGATATATCAGACCTGATCAAGGTCAACTGAAATTCATTGAGTCCTTAATGTGAATATAGAAAGATTTCTGTTTGCCGTCAGAGGGTCAACAAAAATTCAGGATGACGGTCCCCGATTGGCGCTCGTGTTTTTCCCTCGTCCCATAATTTTTGGTATTTCTCGAGATTGATATCGCGACGCCCTTCCCTTCGTGCTTTGTTTTCCCATAAGCAATAATTCCTGCGATCAATTAGTTACTCTCTTGCTACTTACTATTCAACAGAAATATAAAACTAACACATTTGCCGCTATCATTAACCAGGTGAGAATGACAAAACCAAGTACGACGCTGTGTCCACGAATATATTTTGGAGCTTGATCTGCGCCGTGACGTTTGTGAAGGCCGTAGTTGGTTGTAATGTAGAGTCCTACCTTGAGTGTACACGAATGTCGCAACAAAGCCGCTTTAGTCCATCAAAGTGTTAATCCGCGCAGTTCAAACTGTCTCATGATATGAATCCCCCTTACCCAGCATTGCCGATAGCGATCTGAAGAGCCGTTGCGGTTGCCTTTTTATAGTACCCGCTGCTATTATTAGGAAGAATGGACCTGTTACTTGTCGTTGAATGATTTCAAAGCAGATAACCAGGTA
>QFEW01013143.1:0-12379 GCA_003316525.1 Termitomyces eurrhizus
TGGAAGGGGAGGCTGCATCATGAGTTCTATGCTATAAAGGTGGTCGTTATAGAGGCAGAGATACACGGAGATGTCTAGAACAATAACTTATTGGTTCTCCTGCCACTTTGTCGCTGGATGTCTGCATTTAATGCTTCCAGATTCAAACATAGACTTCAACATATATTTTTGTCCTAAGATGTGACTAACCAAGCTCCAACAATCTAACAAGTCCCAGCCACTTAACTCGAAGAAAAAAACCTAACCAAACGGGTATTGTGCAGATGTTCATGGTGGTATCCCAATTGACTGTTTTAATGTTCATGTCAACATTGGTTCTGTCACTGCTGGTGCCAGAACCTGTTTCCACCAGAGAAAGTAACAAAGAAATGTGTCATGTCATTTCTTTGGCAACTATTTGCCTTAGAAAAAGCATTTTTCCATTGTCTTAAATATTTTTCCCTTAGATATATATACATTGGAAATGGCATGACACATTTCTTTGTCACTTTTTCTGATTGAAACAGGTTATGGTTCTAGCAGTGTGTAACGACCCTGATTCATTGGTTTACTTCCCACTTTGCTGGGTATTTCGGGCCCCCAGAAATAAATAAAAAATAGAAAATAGGAAAGATTTCTCAAAATTAAGACAAATCATGTAGTAGGTAGAAAAGTACATTGTCTACCACAATCTATGCCTTGACAACCCTAAAATTGGCCACATTCTTTGCAAGGTACAGTACAGGGCATCTCACAAAGCAAGATATCACTATTTCCAAGGCACTCAGCCCTTCTGCAATGGTGGCAACTACAAATGGTTTTCTTTTTGCACTCTTCATCAGGGACAACCATGGCAAAGCTTGAAAAGATGTCTGTCAATACCAAAAATAGTAAGTAAGCTTGGCTTGTATCAATAAAAAGGTAGATTATGTTAGAACTAGACAATCCGATATTCTTAGTGACCTGACGAGAATACAAGTAAGTTCCTCAGTCGTGTATAAAAGACTATATTGTAATAGTACCTGACAAGAATACAAGTAAGTTCTGTAGTAAATGCCGTCAGGACATATACACTATTATGCGTTTGTAAGTAACTCACCCTCAGTCATGTATAAAAGACTGAGGGGTTCGTGCATGGTACCATGGTATATATAGCTATTTAGTAAGGGTCAATGTATCTTTTGGACAATGGATATTAGCGTGGTGGCCAGTGGCTGCAAGCGCACAAAGCAAGGTCAAGGTGTCCCTTCAGGACTCCAACACTCCTCCTCAACTAGACCTTGCTCCTCCTCGCATGGATCATGGATGCTGTTGTAGGCCCAAGAGGGCTCAAAGTCGAAGGAAGAGCAGGCCAGATAGGGCCTTGGTAAATAGGTCCATGACGTTATGCTTAGTGTTAATGTAGCGGATATGTACATATCTCTTTGGATTGGATGCGCTCGCGTAGAAAGTGGTACTTGATGTCAACGTGCTTAACACGTGAGTGAAGGGTAGGGTCTTCAGAGAGATTAATCGCAGTGTTATTGTTGCACAGAATAGCTGTGGGTTTGGAGACTGAGTCATTGTATCTGATCCGTTTTAGCAGTGCTCGAAGCCAGATACATTCTTGTGCGCTCTCATAGGCCGCCATGTACTCAGCTTCGCATGACGAGGCCACAACTGTTTTCTGCTTGCATGCTGACCATGAGATTACACCAGATCCAAGGCTCCAGGCATATCCGCCAATGCTCCGTCTCGTGTCTAGGCAGTTTGCCCAGTCAGAGTCGGTAAAACCAATGAGGTGTATCGTATTGTCTTTGCCTCCCAGCATTAGCTTCAGATTGCGTGTGCCTTTCAGGTATCGTACAAGTCTTATTGCTGCATTCCAGTGTAGGGTGGCATAGTTGTCGACGTATTGAGTTAGCTGTTGTACCACATATGCAATATCAGGGCGAGTGGATATTGCTATGTACAGCAGGCATCCAACCAGTAAACGATAGGGTGTCTTTTGCAAGGTGAGCTGTTGGTCATGCGATAGGGATGATGTATCGACCCGTCGCAGCTTTTGACCAGGGTCCATAGGCAGCGACAGTGGTGTGGCGTCCTTCTGGCCAAACTGTGAAACAATTTTGTCTATTAGGGCCATCTGGGAAAGCCATACAGTGTGTGAGTTCCAGTCCCATTCAACCGCAATTCCAACAACAAACCTCGGTAACTCTAAGTCAGTGATCGTCCAGGCTGAGCGTAATTGTTCCTTGAAGCGTTCATTTTCAGCTTTGCTGCTAGCGATGGACAAGAAGTCGTCGACATGGAGTGCGGTGATGATAGTGCCAGACGCTGTCTTCCTGTAATATACGCATGATTCGGATGCTAGTCGAGTGAATCCCCAATAGAGCATCTTCTCATTTACCATGTGGTTCCAGATACAACCTGCTTGCTTCATACCATAAAGTCCACAAAGCAGGCACCAGACCCAGTCCTCCTTCCCTTCAACTTTGAAGCCCTCCGGCTGCTGCATGTATTGAATTTCATCTTCAGAGAGTAGGCCGTAGAGGAACACAGTTTTGACATCAATCTGGGTGGTGTCCCATCCTTTTAGCACGGCAAGGTGCAGCAGTATGCGCCATGATTCCATGCGTGCCGTCGGAGAAGTTGTTTTAGTATAGTCCTTTCCATACACTTGCTCAAATCCCTTAAACACAAGGTGCACCTTGAATCGGACTATTTTTCCATTCTCGTTCCGTTTAATCTTGAAGACAGGGTGTCCCTTGCACACTTTGTGGCCAGGAGGGACCTGGCTGCGTGGTATCAACTTGTACACTTCCATGTCTCTGAGGGAGTCGAGCTCTTCACAGTATGCTTGTCTCCACTGGTTGGCATCCAAGGAGTCCAGTGCCTCTTTCAAGGTACGAGGTTCATCGCCTAGTCCGAGGGAGATGGGTCGCCTAAAGATTCTGCTACAGCAAGTAGATGTTTGATTTTGTTGGCTGCAGCCATATTGGCAAGGTCAGGCACTCCTTCATCAGAGGTTGCTCCTCCTGAGGTGTTGTTGTCTCGTGGTTCCGGAACGTCGTTGGCACATGTGTTTGTGGTGGGTGCATTGCTCTGCGCCACAGGTTGAGCATGAGCAAGCCATTGTTCTGCTCTGGTCACTTGAACCCTTGCGGCGGCCTTGCATGAATCTCCGATCGCATTTTCCAGTCGTGTGATAGGCGGATTGTCCAGGCTTGCCTTTACAGTAGGGACAGGAACACGGTTCGATCTCCGGAGCGTAGGTTGCTCAGATGGCCCTGCGTTGCATTCATCCTGGACAATCTCGCCTCCTGTGGGTAAGATGGTGACTGGCCTGGTGTAGTCATCGTCGTCATCATCAGCAAGGAAAGGGGTGTCTCTCGATGACTGTTCGACGTCACTCATGTTGGTGGGATCATAATCAGGCTGATTAGCTGTGTCTGGGTTTGCGTCATTGCCCATAGCGGGGATTGATTGCCCATCTTGCCACTCCAAGAATTGTACATGGTAGGACTCATGTATTTTCCTGGTCTGAGGGTTGTAGCACCAGTAAGTCTTTGAATTCTAGCCACATCCAATGAGGATGCATTCAACCCCTCTAGCACTGATCTTTGGGTTGTACCAGTCAAGGATAAGGACGAAGGCTTGACAGCCTATCTCCCGTATGTAAGTGTAGTCAGGTGCACGTCCGTGCCATAACTCGAAGGAGGTCTTTCCTTGCAGCGATTTAGTGGGTGTCTTTGCGTGTAAGTGTGCTGCTGTGGTGTAAAATTCATCCCAAAGCGATTTGGGACACTTAGCTGCTATTCTCATTGTTCTTGCTTTGCCCTGGAGCATGCGGTGCATGCGTTCTACTCGCCCCATGTGGGCAGATGTATATGGAGCCCCAAACTCGCATCGTGATCCACTGGAGGCTAGCCATCTGTCCATCTCCATGCTCTTGAGTTCCCCATCGTGGCCCATCCAATAAACACCTACTCTTTAACCAGTCTCTTGTTTGCGTGCCTTTTCCCATGCTTGTAGTGTGCTCAGTGCGTCGCTTTTTGACTTCAAGGGAATGGACCATGGCATATTTGTATAATCATTGACTAGATCCATAATATATCTATTCCCAGTATGCGATGAGACATGCATCAGACCAGCCAGGTCTATCCAGACAATATCCAGCCTCCTCTTTGCTCTACGCCCCTCCTCTTGCACTTTAAGTATGGGTGTTCGCGTCTGCTTGCCAAGTATACAGACATCACACTTTGGCTGTGCACTGAGAGATGGAGGGGGCGTACCTGGGAGGAGACCTGTCCGCGCCATGGTAGCGACGACCTGGTAATTGGCATGGCCGAGTTGCCAGTGCCAAGTATCCAGATTGACAGGTCGTTGCGCCGTCAGTGCGTGTTCTGCCAGCGCAGACTGCAGGTCAAGCATGTAGAGTCGTTGCCCGGGGATGAGGGGTCCAGACACGAGCAAGGTCCTGCTGTTGTCATCTAAGATAGTGACGCCTGTCCTACTAAACGTGACAGTGGCACGCATTCCGACAACCAGGGCTGAGACGGAGATCAGACAAACAGCTGAGGTCGGAATGTACAACACATTCTTGAGGTGCATCTCAGCCTGATTCTGTATGCGAAGGCGTATCTGTCCTATCTCTACAGCCTGGATTGAGGTCCCTCCAACTCCTTTAACCGAGTGGGGGGGGATTGCGCGAAGCGTTATGAAGTCTGATCAACACAGGGAGATGTGCACGGTTGCACTGGAGTCGAGGTAAAACGGCTTTTCGTGGAGAGAAGTGAGTGTCGTCTGTTTGGACTGATTGAGTGGAGCGATGATGGTCATGGCTAAGATCGTCTCGTGGTCTTGCATAGTGTTATTGGTCCAGTTGACAGTTGCCCTGAGGTCTTCTCCAAAGTCGTTGACGTCACCCTCGATGGCCATGAAGCCCTGGTACTTGAAGAAGTCCGTGGAACTGGCTGTGTTGGAGGAGGCAATCCCGGCAAAATCATTTGTCTTCTGCTGTGCGGCTTCCAGCTGAATCTTTTGAAGGTGGGAGCTGTCTACAATGTAAGCCTGGCCATCTAGACCTTTCACAGCAATACTTGCTTTGGAGCTGTTGTTGTTGTTTGCCGGCGTGTTTGTTTTGTTATTCGTTCCAGCCTTCCTGCCTCCTCGCATGGCCTTGCATGCTTCCTTCGATTCCTCTATGGTTTTTTCAGCCATGCCGCCACCTGGTTTTATGCAACACTGCTTGGTGTGCCCACGGCAAGAGAGGCCAAGCGAGTAGCAAAGCTTGCAGCAGGGATACCCCAGACCGTGGTTATGAGAGTGAGCTTTGGAGTCTTTGGCGGCAAGGGCTGTGTCAGTGGGAGGCTGATTGAGGGTGGTAAGGCTATCTATGGTCTGGAAGAGCTTGCGAATGTCAGATGACACGTAGGGGTGGCTGTCAGTAGAGTTGGCAAGGCCTCGCAATACCTGAGTCTGTACAGACTCAAATGACCTGTTGTTGATGGAATTGAGCAGAGCAATGCATTTGAGCAGGTCTTTGTCGATTGCACCTAGGGCGAAGACACGATCAATGAGCTCGCAGATTCTTCGAGCCGTGGGGTCCAGTGGGCCTGGGGCCAGTACGTAAGTGGACAATGCATCATGGATGAGAGCGACTTGTTTCACGGGCCCCTCGCGATGTGCCCTAGCTTTCAGGGCATCGTAGCATTCTTTCACGCTCCTGCCAGTCTTGAGTCCCTCATGTTCAGCATCAGAGACCGCAGCTCGGATAACGCCGATAATGAGACCGTTGTTGGACAGCCAGTTGCTGTATGCCATGGGCTGGGTGATGGGATCAGGTTGCGTGATGAGGTGATCAGGCTTCAAATCGGGGAAGAAGATATAAGAGTCTAAGCCACTCTGCTGCAGGAAGATTTCCAGCTTTGTTGACCACTTGGTAAACTCACCGGTGGTGCGGTGATAGGCTTCTACTCAGACTGAGCGCATCAAGGGACATTATAGGCCAACCAACACTTGACACACCAGAGACTCTAGCGACCAGCCTTTGGTACAGAGCAGCCCTAGCGCAGGCGCTCTATGGCAAGACTTATCCATTCATCTCAATCACCAGTATCAGCCCCTCAGTGCACTCCACTCAGTTACTTTGAAGACCAAGAAGGCTCAGAACTCATAGCGCTAGCACAACAGCAGGAGGTGACTCTGACCAAACCCCAATCAGTACTGAAAGGAGTTAGCAATTGGCGCTGTCAATCACCGAGGCACCTCAATCAGAAGTCTAAAAGAATCAATGATGACGAGACAGGATACACGCAGACCTGACATTTAAATCTATCAAAAGATGGTACAATGTTTAGCGCCGGAATTAGCGCTCACGGTGTCTGTCGAGGATTCCCCGACCATACCCTGGGATGGCATGGCCAATTAAATTACATCAAAAAGTGAGCAAACTTGTACCACTTCTAAGTAGTTTTAGAGTCGCCGTTGGTCGCTGTCACCCATGTGCTGCAGGTCGCCGTTGACAGGTGGCCGTTAGCTACAGTCATGAAGAGAGGCGCTAATTGGTAGCACCGTCAATGGATTTATTTTGGAAATACCGTAGTGCATAGTATAAAAACTAGCTACTTGCCATGTATATAACAACGAATCGTAACCTCTTGAGCACCCAGTTACACTTAGCGTTCAAATCGCGCTAGCATTGCCTGACTTTGTCACCAAGTTTGGCGCTAGCTTTGTCTATCTCGTCTTTGTCATTTACGGTGCCACCTACGGGCACGCTACGCTGCGCTATTCGTTTATTTCTCTATAACTTCTCCTAAACTACAATGCTTACCACTTGCTAGGTAGCACCTGAGGCGCTATCGTCTAGTGCATCGCCCTATCACCTCTGCTTGAGCACACCGGGACCCTGCTGGGACTCCTCACAAACCCGTATGCCAGGCGCTGGAGACGGCGTTGTACTGCGTATACGTCCAGCGCACCCAACCACAGTTGGCGTCATCATTTTGGAGCCCACTGCGAGGGGTTCTATTAAGGCAGAATTCCGCCGGAAACTTGAGCCCAGCAACAGCACCGCCTCCTATTGGAGAGCACATTTGGACAAACATTGCCTGAATCCCCACACTTACCAGGCGCATTACCGAGGCAAACTTTAGACCAGGAACTTGAAGCCGCTCCAGATAGCTTGGCTGAAAGCTTCTTCCCATTTTCCTGACCGTTCAAATACTTAGCAGGTGAAAACCATACACCGCTTACTCCTTTGGAAGAGCTGTCTAGGTCATTATCGCCAGAACCTAGCGACTCAGAACTACCCAAGCCAGTACTGACTACAACCATGCCAAGCGAAACTACCACTAACACTACTATTCCCACCACGACATCGATGCCAGCTAATATGGAGCAGGCAAACACCCCACGCATGCCGCCAAGAAACCACTTCTTGTTGCCAAAATGGGACGAGACGAAGCCTCACGAGCTAACACAGTATTTCCGAGAATTGGAATATTTATTACGCGACTGCTGAGTCACCGACAACACACAAATGAAAGAATACGCCACCAGATACGTTTCCTACGATACCGTGGAATCCTGGACAGGACTGGACAAGTTTCAAGGATTAACACGAGATGCGGTGCCAAGGTCGTTTACCTACAAGGAATGGAAAAAGGCGATCATTAAACTGTACCCTGGCGTTGAAGAATCCACACGTTATACAGTCCTTGAAATCCAGAAACTGGTACAGGATACCTTTGCAACGGGCATTTACACGCTAGGCACGCTATCTACTTATTATTGAGATTTCCAGCGAATTGCAAGATGGCTAGTACAGAACGGCAAACTCTACAGGAACAAGGAACGGTGCTTGTTTCAACAAGGCATTCTGACATCACTATAGACTTGTATAGCTTGTCGCTTAGAAATTCTGAGGAACCCTACAATATAGAAGACGTTTTTGAAGCAGGTAAATGGATACTGAAAGGCACGGATACTGGCATCCTCTTCCAGCAACCCTCTAGTACTGATAACAGAGGAAAGGTGCCATCCATTGCGGCTCCAGCACCTAGCGCGACTAACCACCAGGGAGGTTTTGTCAAGAAGGAGGATCTAGAAAATGCAGTCAACACAGCCGTCACAAACGTTATGAGCAAATTGGAAACGTTAATCTCAACTAGCCTTAATGCACCACGAGGTAATATGCAATCTGGCCCTTGTCACTTCTGTGGTGAGGCAGGACATACAATGACTTGTGGTCGCTGCGCTATCCTCGAACAATATCTACACCAAGGAAGAGCGTGCCGAGGTGCCGACGGGAAAATAGTCCTACCCTCTGGCACTAACATCCCTCTATATCCTGAGCACCAAACTTTCCAGGGACAAATTGATGAATGGCACCGACGTAACCCTGGGAACTTAGCGACGGGCAACTTTAATAGTACGGCCACGACGGAGGCAGAGGCAACTCCACAACAGGTGCTAATCCATGAGGTTCTCCAGCTTAACGCTGTTAACGAGTGGCCCACTTTGTCACAAGAGGAAAGGATCGAGACATTAGAAAGGGAATTGAAGTCGCTAAAGAATCAGGTCTTCAACAGAGTCGAAATTAAAAAGAGCAAACAACCGTTGAAGGACTATAGACCCTCAGGCGCTATGTCAGACCCAGCACCAGCAAAGCCCTCAAATACCAGAACTAATGACGATGCTCCTGACACCGCCAAAGCGCCAGATAGCACAGAACCGCCACTACATCCATATTCAGGACTTGCCGGTAGCTACGCTCCGCCTGTCAATCGAAACTTTGGGGTGCCAGACAAGCCAGCAGGAGGCTACCGACCAACGGCACCAATCTACGACATAGAGAAATCCAAGCAAGTATTCGATCGCATTATGAAAAGTCAAGTCACGATGTCGGTAGGGGAGCTATGCAGTGTGGCACCAGACGTCAGGAATCAGATGCGTACAGCAGTTACCCCTCGACAAAATGTAGCTAACAATGTAACAGCGGTGGACGAATGCAACGACGTGCTACCTGGATTCGCGTACATAACAGAGACGGTAGCATCGGAAATCAAAGAAGAGGCAGCGCCACCCAAAGAAGCTACGTCCATTGACCTGGTTGAAACCTACCTTAAGTCGCTAAGATCTAGTGACGATCCTGCCGTCCTCACTGTAGCCCAAGACTCTCACGTGATTTGCTCAATTATGTTGACAGTTGATGGAAAAAGCGAGATAGAGTCTATTGTGGACAGCGGATCACAGATTATTTCAATGGCTGCCAACGTCGCTAATGAGTTTGGCATCATTTATGACCTGACCATCATTTTTAATATGCAAAGTGCTAACGGCACTATTGATCGATCCTTGGGAATGGCCTGTAACATGCCATGTGCTGTTGGCAATCTTACGTTTTACCTTCAAATACACATTCTTAGATCGCCTGCATATGACTTATTATTAGGGAGGCCCTTTGACATCTTAGCCCGATCAGTAGTCAAGACGACGTCTGAAGACGAAACGACGCTAACTATTAGCGACCCTAACTTGGGCGTCAGGAGAACGGTACCAACGTTCTCCCGGGGGAAATTCCAGAAGCCGGGACCAAGAAAGCGACCTTACGTTAGCAACAACCCTTGTGAGTGTTTTCCGGTGCCATCGAGGAGATGAGTGATGAGGATCATGGAGATGAAGTGCTTATCTTGGACTATAACCATCGGACTGGGCAAGTAAACTTTATATCACATACCCCTTTAGCCCATGAAATCTTGAATTCTTCCTCATCGCTTACTAGCAAAGCGTTATCCTACTTATACCTCACTGTGTCAGATATTACTGAAAACTTTTCAACAGACACTTATTTTGTTTCTACTCCCGACTCTAAAGAACCTTTGATATCAGGTTTCGCTAGAAACCATGACTCTATTTATAATATGTTTGCTAACAATAGTACCCCTAAGCGCAAAGGGGTTCAGGTCAAGAAGAAATATAAACCCGTAGCGCTTAAAACAAAACCGGTAGCGAGCGCCGTACCTGAGGAATTTCGCATCGAACAAAAAATAATAGGCGACCCTTTGGCTACCCTGCCAAAACTCTCCACCACCCTTCAAACCAACAGGACAATTTACAGAAGAACAAAAGGCGCTATTTCTTAGCGCCCACAATACTGGCTTCCTCTCGAAGGAGGAAATAAACGTATTAGTCGACATCATGCAAAAACAGAATGAGGCTTTTGCATAGGAGGACTCAGAATGCGGTAAACTTAGAACTGACTTCTTTCCACCGGTGGTTATACCGACAATACCACATGTACCCTGGACTGAGCATAACCGACCCATACCCCCGGGCATCAAAGCCAAAGTCTGCCAAATTATTCGCTCCAAGATAGCGGCAGGTGTATACGAGCCTTCTAATTCGGCCTACCACTCGAGATGGTTCTGCATACTGAAGAAAAACGGGAAGCTATGTATAGTTCACAGCCTAGAACCGCTAAACAAAGTCACCATTTGTCATTCAGGGGTACCGCCATTTCCTGATCACGTCGCTGAATCTTTCACGGGACAAATATGTGGCGCTACCCTGGATTTGTACGTTGGCTATGACGAGCGCTTAATCCATCCTTCCTCTCGTGACTTGACGACATTTCAAACACTGTTTGGGGCGCTACGACTAGTCACACTTCCTATGGGATGGACAAACTCGGTACCAATATTTCATGATGATATTATGTTTATCCTACAGCCTGAAATACCCCACCATGTGCTCAGCTTCATAGATGACGTAGGAGTTAAAGGCCCGAAGGATTGGCGATTGGTAGATGGCAAGCCCGAAGTTTACTCGGAAAATCCTAATATTTGTATGGCGCTATGGGACTTCTTTCAACTGGTTAACCAAGTACTTCAGCACATGAAGTATTGTGGCAGGACATTTTCAGGGCACAAGCTCGTTCTTTGTGCGCTGCAGTTTAAAATTTTGGGGCACGTTTGCACACCAGAAGGCAGGATTCCAGAAAAGAGCCAATTAGCACTGTTGGAAAAATGGGGGGTCTGTCATAACCTCTCGGAAGTTCACGTGTTCTTGGGCACTGTAGGGGTGCTGCACATGTTCATACACCATTTTTCACATCACGCAAACGCCCTTAATTGCCTAACCTGTTCAGGGGTCCCCTTCGAATTCAGACCCGATCAAATCAATGCCCAGAAGGACTTAGTAAAGGCGCTACAGGAAGCAAAACCATTGGTACCCATTGACTATACTACTGCTGATCCCATTATATTTGCTGTTGACACTTCATATATCGCTGTTGGCTTCTTTCTATGCCAGTGTGATGGCGCGAACCAGAAAATCAGGCGCTACAATTGCTTCGGATCGATTACCCTTAACGACCAAGAATTGTGCTACAGTCAGCCCAAGCTAGAGTTATATGACTTGTTTCGGTTGTTTCAGGCACTATGCATGTACCTTATTGGGGTACAAAATCTGATTGTCGAGGTTGACGCACGATACATCAAAGGAATGCTTCAGAACCCTGATATTCAACCTTCAGCCAGTATGAACTGCTGGGTAGTAGCGATATTAATGTTTCACTTTGAGTTAGTACATGTCAGAAGTGCGTTCCACGGGCCGGATGGATTATCTAGGTGACCCAGACAACCGGAAGACGAAGCGCTAGACAATAGCAACAACAACGTATTTGACGACTGGATTGATCGATTGCATGGTTTCATGCATATCATTCAGTTACCTATTCCAGTCCTTCACGAAGACCAGCCAGTTTCAAATTGGCTTCACCCTATTGTTCCGTACCAGCCCCGACCATATCAGGCATCATCGACTTTTTACACGGCCAGTATCTATAATGTCGCTAAGCCGTCTAACGATCTAAAGATAGTCAAGGAACCAAGACCCTTGCAAGAAGACAGTCAGAACCTGCCATATTCAGCGGTACCTCAAAGCGCCAAAGCTAAGTCAGAAGATCAGCAAGTTGACCAGGTTAGGAAGTGGCTACAGGATTTGCAACGACCATCAGACCTTACGGACACGGAATACGCCACCTTCATTCGATATGCGATGACTTTCTTTATAGTGGAAGACTGACTTTGGCGACGAAATAGAGATGGCGCCCATAAATTAGTCATTAAACTGGATAATCGAGTTAGGATTCTACGCGCTATGCATGATGACTTGGGACACTGAGGACTCTACGCGACGAGGGCGAACCTTTTGGAGTGCTTTTGATGGCCACAAGTTAGCGCTGATATTGCGTGGTATATTCGCACTTGTCATCTCTGTCAAGTCCAGCAGACATGTCACGTTCTGATTCCCCCAACAGTAGCGACTCCAGCGCCATTAATCGGAAAAATATATATCGACACCATGCACATGCCCAAGTCAGGGCACTACAAGTATATCATTCAAGGAAGGT